>MKYO02030079.1:0-117267 GCA_002013955.2 Citrus medica | reverse complement strand
GATTCAAACACTGAGATTTTTACGTGGTTCGGCCAACCTTGCCTACGTCCACGCCTCCAAGCTTTCCGGGCTTGAGGATTCCACTAAGCAAGCCACCAAGGCTTCAAATGCTTACACTTGACTTCCAAGGTGTCAATAAACCTTTACAACAAGAGATTATCCCCAATCTCTTAACCCAAGTGTATCCTAACACTTATAATCACTCAAACTAAAAGATTACAAATTGTTTTTGCCTCTCATAATATGTAAGATTACACAATGATGCTTAATATGTGAATAGATGAAGCAAGAGTGTGTTCTAAGCTCTATGAAGGTTATATTCTCGAATATTAGCTCAACGGTCGTGTTGTGATCAATCTTCTTTGAATTTGAATGAGCTTATTTATACCTGGAGATGAAAATCTAGCCGTTACAAACTGTCGGACAGAAAACGGTTCGCCATTAGACATAAACGGTTAACCGTTTTGGTTGGTCAAAGTTAACGTTGGACCAGATTTCAAATAAACGGTTTGCCGTTTACTATTAACCTTTCGCCGTTAACTTCTAGAGACCTGCAAGATGAACATTGGTTATCCGTTTACACTAAACGGTTAAGGACTAGCGTGAAGTGGCTTCTCTGGACATTATCGGTTAACCGTTTGTAGTAAACGGTACGCCGTTTGACTCCAGTAACTTGCAAAACAAACTAGCCTTATCAGGTTTTGTTAATTAGTGCCAGAGGAGGATAACCTTCAATTCTGGACGTTATCGGTTAACCGTTTACAATAAACGGTTCACCGTTATGTTCCAGTTGCCTTTCCATACTTGGTTTTTTCCGTTTTTCATAAACGGTTAGAGCTTAGGCAATATGTTTCTTTCTGGTGTTAATCAGTTAACCGTTTTAAATAAATGGTTCACCGTTAAGTTCCAGTAACCTTGCCATCTTTTGTGTTTTCCGTTTTTCATAAACAGTTGGGGTTTAGGAAATATGTTGCTCTCTGGCATTAATCGGTTAACCGTTTAAATAAAAGGTTTACCGTTTATTTCCAGAATCACACTTTAAAACAGATTTTACAAAAAATCATTTTTGAATTTGAAGGTCCATCTTTTATGAAAGAATGAATGGAATGATTATCGAGACTTTCGTTTATTAAGGAATAGCTCCAATATTTTTATCAAAAAAATATTTAAAATTTGTTATCATCAAAATCAATATTATTAACATATTTATGTTAACAGGTATGAGTTGAAAAAAAATAAATTATTGGTTACTTTATGTCTGTGATTTACACTATACATAGTGTAATAAGATATATAAAGCCAATAATTTATTTTTCTTATGCAAATGGGTGTGTAAAATATAAGTAGTCTTAGCTGTAATTTTTATTTTTCTCGCCAAAGTTTGCTAAAGTTGATATGTTTATGAATTTGTAGTGTTTGTGTGCGCATGTTGCACAAACACAGTTCTTACGTTTTTGGGCGACAAGGTTTGTCTCCCGTGTCACCCAAAAAATTCCGTTTCTATTTTTTTAGGCGACAAAATCTGTCGCGGAGGCAACAACCCATGTCACCCAAAAACTCTGTTTTTGTGTTTTGGACGGCGATATGCTCTCGTCGCACATATAGACATTTTGTGTTTTTGGGTGACAAGTGTTGTCTCCCGTGTGACAGTTTTTGTCGCACAAGCGCAGTTTGTTTTTTTTAGGTGATAGGCATGTCACATGAAACCATTAAAATGTATTACTATTATCATTATTTTTCTTCATCATTGTAACTATTGTTTTTGTTGTTTAGTAATATCATTATTATTATTATTCATAATTATTACTTTGCTTTCACTTATTAACGTGTGCTTATTGACATATGATAGGGAGAAATGCCAGTTGAACCATCTGTTGTTCCTCTGGAACCTGTAGCAGAAATGGACAATGTCATGTATAAAGTATAACTCAGCTATTATGTCATACTGTTAGTGTAGTTGTTATTTTTGTTATTTTTGTGTATATAGGCGGTTGTTGGATGTATAGGCTGATGAAATTCAATCAAATTGTGATTGTCACCAACTGTAAGCTGCGGAAATGCACATATGACTGTTATTTAAATGATGGTGCCATTATACTTTGTGTTATTTTCCAATTCAATTAACTCATACTAATAATTTTTTTCCTCTTGCCATAAATTAAAATGTTTGTTATTTTTTTATTTGTGTTGCCGGTTTAGTGACATACAACTTGATGGTTTTAAATTTACTTATTTTTTAAAACAATTAAAATATTGATGGTTTGTTTGGTGGAGACTGGTATAGTCTATTGCTGAGAGAACTAAATTATGTTTTAGTGGTTTTTGATTTCACCCTCCAGCCCTACAAATATTATGTAATTTTGGGAGACAAGCACTTGTCGCCCGAGAGACGGCATTCGTCACTCGAAATTACAGAAACAAGCATTCTATAATTTGGGGAGACAAGCACTTGTCGCCCAGGAGACATGTTCGTAACTTTGTTGGCACCAAAAAGTGGGGTTTGTTTAATTGGTTTGGATATTTTATTCATTTCACAAGTCAACTAACAGCCAACCCGTATGTATACTAACGACAGGGGAGGTAAGTGAGAACACAATCAATCTCGCCATGTAAGTGAAATTATATCATATCTCAGGGTAGGTTTCTAAAAATAGTCCTTTCTAAATATTAAGGATGAGCTCAAACTTTACTTAGAAAAGCCTAAGCTCAAGTCGGAAACCCAAGAAATGCTTAAAAAGTTTAAAAATATATATTACTTTAATTAAAATACACCTTTTAATATATACTTAAAAGTTTTAAATCTTTTAAGATCAACTTTTAATAACAAATAAACTATAACTTTATAAAAGGTAGGTATATTTGTAATCTTAAGTGTACTTTAAACAATGTTATTCTAATAAAATTTTATATTATTAAATTCATAATATAAATTATTATTAAGGATAATTTAAAATAATAAGCTACAATACTTTATTCACCAACCACTAAATCTTACATATGGAATTAGAGTTTTAAAACAAATATCAAATCTAATTTGTCAATTAAATAGTATAAATAGGTTGAAAAATTATTTATTCATAGAGGCACAAACCAGTATTTGAAATTTTTTTTTTACTAATTGAAAATATTTACCGATACCAGTATTTTTAGTTCTTCATTTACTTATCTCCATGTGTAAACTGATGTATACAAGTGACGAAGCCAATTAAGACTTTGTTTGGTATTGTCGTTGGGCAATTGCACTTTAAAAGGTATAATATTAAAATGTTTAGTTAGTACTAATTGTTATGGTGTGGAAGTTAAATTGATGATGGAAAATATATGATGCCTTTACTCCGTGACAATCAAGTCGGTTACTTTAGTTTCCCATAATAACTGATACTCTGAGGCGAAGGTATGGACAGAAACGAGATTTTAGCGAAGCTTCACAATCGATTCCCTTCACTTTCTCAGAATGCCCTCTTTACAATGTATAAAGCTCAGTCCAAACGCATGTGATTGCCAATGAGAAATAACATGCCTGCTGACATCCGTTGGTTAATTGAGGCTAAAGTACGAATTGCAGGTGACTTACCTCCAAAATTTATTGCATACATGCCTGGTTATGGTATGGAAATTATGCAAGAAAACGACGAGCTCGAAGAATTTCCATTGCTTGTCATAAGTGTGCCAGAATGAGATGCGTTAAAAATTCATGTTCTTTAGGAATGGTGTCTGATAACAGGGAAGATAAGATTCAATTCATTAGGGATGGCTTGAATAAGGAGTCATTAGATGATATCTTTTTGTCTCTTGAAACGCATCCCAATGGATATGTACAAGGAGTGATTCTCCAGTTATGACCATTATTCCAGAAAGAGCATGCACGATATAGTCTCGGGAATCTGACTATAAATGACCTTGTTTGCCTTTTTATAAGAAAACTAGATGGGAAGCCTATCCTCGACCCATAGAGGGCGTTTAATCCATTTCTGGACGTAAAACCAGAGGAAGATGTGAGCCACAGTCGCAACTGCTTGTAAATATCATTTTACTTCACTGTTGTTTTATCATTTCCATTATTGTCTTTAATAATTTTATTTTATCATTTTTTTCTTTTTACTATTTGCTTTTTGACTCTAGAGCCATGTGGTTCACACGTTAATTGAAACTGACATGCTACCTCATACACAGCTGTGACCCACTGTCACCAAGATTTTTAAATATGATTTGTTTTGTTAAGCACTCACAAATTATTTTTGAGAAGTATCCCAATGAAAACTACTCCCAATAGATAATTCAAGAACATTTGTGTGCTTTCTGGATTTAACTATGGCAAACATAAAGAGTTCGTTGAGGCAACCATAAATCTTGGTCGAAGCATAGCAGAGAGAAAATTACACTTGATGTATGGAGGAAGTAATCGAGGGTTATCAAAATTAGTTTCAGAAGCTACTTTTGTCAGAAGAAGTCAAGTGTTAGGCATCATTCCAAGAGCCCTAAAACCTTTGGGCAGTTTGTCTGACTCACTGATTGGAGAAGAGTTAGTCATCTCAGGTATGCAAGAAAGAATAAATGAAATGCTTAATCATGCTGATGCTTTTATTTTCCTACCAGGAGATCTTGCAACTCTAGAGGCACTTATCACATTAGCATCTTAGACCTATCTGTACATTCACCATAAACCTATCAGTTTGTTAAATCTCAATAATTTTTATGATGGCTTCATCGCATTCTTAACCATGCAATAAAAAACGATTTCATTCCTTCTACAGCAAAAAAAACTTTTTATTTGTGCTTACACTACTAATGAGCTACTTGATCTGTTACAAGCTTATCGACTAGAGCCAGATCCCAGGACCTTGGTGTTGGAGCATCCAAATAATGATGGTAACAGTAGCCGCAGTAAGAAGTACAAATTAGATTTAACTCTCTGCTTGTAAATATTTTCTTCTTTGTTGCACCACCCAGGTGATCTCTTCTAAACTCTACTTATTTTCTTTCAAACATTGAGGACAATGTTTCGTTCTGGTTGGGGGAAGGGAATAGTCGACAATTGTGGAATCTTGGTTAAGTTTCTACTAATTTTTTTGTTGTAGAGACTAACCGTTGCTAACTTTTTGTGTTGAAAATGACTGAATATGGAGTATTGTTACTCTAGAAACGCATCTTCTTTGTTTGAAAAA
This sequence comes from Citrus medica, assembly GCA_002013955.2. Lineage (NCBI taxonomy): Eukaryota > Viridiplantae > Streptophyta > Magnoliopsida > Sapindales > Rutaceae > Citrus > Citrus medica. The sequence goes on along the minus strand of MKYO02030079.1, from coordinate 112,102 downwards.
AAAATCCAAAAAAATAAAAAAATAAAAAACAATCCAAACATTTTCTTTTTCTTTATTAAGCTTTGACAATTATTATTATTTTTTTAACTTCTTCTTTCTAATTTCTCCTTTATAAATATACACTTTCAAATTTTTGAGTCGAAGATGGCCGAATATGGAGTGTAGTGCCTCAAGAAACGCATCTTCTTAGTTAAAAAATAATAATTTTCTTTTTTCTATCATTTTAAGTGTAACTTTTCTAATTAGTTTTTTTTTCTGCATCATTTTTCACCTTTCTGCATGCATATTTTCCTTTCATTTTTAGAATAGGTTGGGGGGTAGAATGTTGTTTGAACCAAAAAAATAAATAAATAAATTGTGTGATTTGTTTTAACATTGGATGACATAATGACTTTGAAATTTTAGTATTTTTATTAACTTTGGTCTTAAGTGATGTTACACCATGTTTGCTACTCTACATGTTGATGTCAGAGACAAATATGAGTTGCTTGAAGGAATGCACATGTCAAAATAAGTATCAAGTGAGTTTTTGAGCCTATCATTTTTCTTAGAGAGTAACCCTTTTGCCCATTCTTCATATAGCTTAGCAGTTTATTATTTTATATACGATCTCTATATTTCCCTTGAGTCAATCTTAAAAAAAAATTAAAAAAATTTTAAAAAAATGTGTATTGCTATATTTGGAGGTCCATCTAACTAGTAGATATGGAAGATTATTTAGAACCCTAAAAGATGATGGAAAGGCCATCTTTGACCCGTTTGAGCCTTTCTAGTCATCCCTTTTGTGAAATATTCATAGTTAACCCTTTTGAGCCTTTTAAAAAAAATTATTTGACAAACTTATCATCTTGACCTACTCCGATTTGAAGTATTACTCGATATCTTACAAGTTCCATCACCTATTTATGTTTGAGAAAAATGTAAATAATTATTTTGTTTAGTGAAGTTGTGCCAAACAAAAACAAAACAAAAATTGTTGTTTTTTTAAAAAAAAGAAAAAATAACAATTATACGTGAAATCCACCTTGCAACTTCCAAAAAATAAAAAATCTCTCCATTTTTCTCAAACATACACTTTGTTTTCCTTATTTCCCTTCCTTTGTTAGCCATGTCCCTAGCCTACGTTACGTCCTAAAAAAACCCTTCTTAATTTTAGGGAACTATAGTCTAAAGTATAAGCTAATTATATGGGCTAAAAAGATGTAGAAGTGCATAAGAAAAAATAATAATAATAAATAAATAAATGAATTGGGTTGACTAGTATTTTGTTTGACTTGAGATCGTATTATTTCTAAGCTTAGGGCATATTTTAGGGCATATTTCTGTCATCTTGGTGAGAGCATGTGATATCACTTCTTTATTATTTTCTCTCAATTACCATTCATTGGAGTGACTATTTTTATTGGGTTTAATTTCTTTGTGAGAGTGTCACTACTTCCAGTGAGATTTTGGGGTTTGACATGTCATTCTTGAAAGTGGCTATGACAAAAACTAATGGGGGGATTCATGTGGATAATTGATGTGGGTGTGATGTTTCTATAAACTGGAGATAATGCTTATACTTTTATTTGATTGCTATCATTAGTCTGATTTAATTATGTGTGTTTTATGAAAGAGAAAATCGTCATTTTATACTTCAAGTTTTACTAACATTCCTACTTTTATGTATTTAAGTCTCTTGTGATTTAATTATGTGTGTTTTATTTTAATTAAGTATTTTATGTATTTTAAGGGTATCATGGTCATTTCACAATGAAAGAGAGATCAGACAGCAAAACGGACATCACTTTTGAACTCAGGACGGTCGAAAACCTTAGGAGGAGCATAAAAGGAAAAATGACAATGTTCACATGTACGGTACTGTCTACGTTACTGTTCACTTCACTGTTCACATAGACGGATCGATGACGCGGCATTGACCGATGATGTGGCATTGACTGATGAGATGTCACAATCCTGTTGGACTAAAATTCTTATGTACTGTTGAACCGTGACGTGGCAGCATGTTAGTGGACCAAAAATTGCGCGTACGGTACATGCATATACACAGGATTATTTTCAACCAAACCACGTCACTATTCAAACCGTGTGGTCAAACCGTGTTATTATTCAAACCGCGTGGTCAAACCGCGTACTATTGATTGATGACGTGGCATAATCCTAAGCGTCCGAAATATTTTTGATCCGATGGCCATGATTTACTCAATGTATTTATAAAAAGGGGGCTCTCCCCCCCTAATTTGGCATCTCTGAATTCATTTTTGAGCTCTATTTTCTGTAATTCTTTCTCCATCTTGTATTTTCTACAAATTTTAATAAATTTTGATTTTACCCCTAGTTCAATTATGAGTAGCTAATTTTCTTTCAAGTTTGGGTTGAAGGTGAAGTCTCAACATGTGCCATGGGCTTTATTTGGTAAATTTATTTTCTCTTCCCCTTTAATTTTTGTGGATGTTTTGACTTTTCGTTGACAAATAGTAATAATATTTTCTAGATACCACCTTCGTTTCACCGTTTCCCTAGTACAAGGTTATTATTATTTGGCACGATAAGTCCTTAGCACCATATTGATTAGAGTGTGGTTCCTGAGGTGTGGATTCCCCCCTCATGATTTAATTGACACTAATAGAGAATATTTACCCCATGATGCATATTGATTCGGATCCAGATACCCAAGCGCTTCAATTATAATAGTTTCCACTTTCATTTTATTCCGCCATTCCAATTTAAATTCTAAGATAGTCTAAATCACTTTCATCACAAATCCAACCAATCTCATAGAAAATTAATTCTACATATAATTAAAATCCATCTCCTCGTGGGATCGACACTCGTCACCATTGATCTATTCTACAATAGATTCGTACACTTACGAGTTCAATAAAATTTGCACAACAATGATCTTTTTTCTTTTTAAATTTCAGGAAGAATTCTGTCCTCACTTGGTAATCTATCCAAGCTCCTTCATTTGGACCTTTCACTAAATGAATTACCGAGTGAACTACCTATTTCCATTGGTTATCTCCATTCTTTGAAAGAACTAGATCTCTCTGCAAATATTTTATCCAGTGAGTTGCCTGCTTCGATTGGAAATCTTAGTTCTTTGAAAGAACTTGACCTTTCATAAAATATATTTTTTGGTGAGTTGCCTATTTCCATTGGAAATCTTGGTTCATTGAAAGTACTTGAACTTTCACATAATAGACTTTTTGGTGAGTTGCCTACTTCCATTCAAAATCTTTTTTTCTTTGGAAGAACTTGACCTTTCACAGAAATTTCAGTATGTAGGATTGCGTTCATGCAATCTTACTGAATTTCAAAATTTCTTGAAAAACCAACATCATATGGTGATCTTGGACCTTTCCACCAATAGAATTCATGGAAAAATACTTAAATGGTTGTTAGACCCTAGTATGCAGTATCTTAATGCCTTGAACCTTTCACATAACTTGTTAACTAGGTTTGATCAGCATCCTGTTGTTCTTCTAGGGAAGACTTTTGATTTTAGCTCTAATAATTTACAAGGACCACTCCCAGTTCCACCCCCAGAAACTATTCTCTATCTAGTTTCAAACAATAGCTTAATAGGGGAAATTCCATCATGGATATGTAATTTTAATACTCTTAAAAACCTTGTCTTGTCTCACAATAGCTTAAGTGGCTTGCTTCCTCAATGTTTAGGCAATTTTAGTGATGAACTTTCAGTGCTCGACTTGCAGGGGAACGAACAACTTCTTTGGGACCATCCCAAATACTTTCATTAAAGAAAGTAGATTAGGAGTGACCATCCCAAATACTTTCATTAAAGAAAGTAGATTAGGAGTGATTGATTTAAGCCATAATCTATTTCAAGGAAGAATTCCAAGATTGTTGGTCAACTGTTCAAAGTTGGAATTTCTTGATCTTGGGAACAACCAGATTAGTGACACTTTTCCTTGTTGGTTAGGAACTCTTCCAAACTTGCATGTTCTCATCCTATGATCCAACAAATTTTATGGCATTATAAAAGAACCCAGAACTGATTGTAGATTTTCTAAACTCCACATTATTGATCTCTCTAACAATAGATTTACCGGAAAGCTTCCATCAAAGAGTTTGCTATGTTTGGATGCCATGAAAATTGTCAATACAAGTCAGCTAAGATATCTGCAAGATGTGATTTCACCATACGGACAAGTGTCTACTGATCTAATTAGCACTTATGACTACGCATTGACAATGAACAGCAAAGGTCGAATGATGACATATAACAAGATTCCAGAAATCCTCACGGGCATTATTCTCTCAAGCAATAGATTTGATTGGGTGATTCCAACATCGATTGCAAATTTAAAGGGACTTCAAGTTCTAAACCTCGACAACAGTAATCTCCAAGGCCATATTCCGTCATGTTTGGGCAATCTAACAAATTTGGAATCATGGGATCTCTCAAATAACAGGTTTTCAGGACAGATTCCTCAACAGCTGGTTGAGCTCACATTTCTCGAATTCTTTGATGTCTCAGACAATTACCTTACAGGACCTATACCACAAGGAAAGCAATTTGCTACATTTGACAATACTTCTTTCGACGGCAACTCAGGATTGTGTGGAAGGCCTTTGTCCAAAGGATGTGAAAGTGATAAAGTTCGAGCAAATGAAGATCATACTGAAGGCTCAGAGGAGTCTCTGTTTTCAGGTGCATTTGATTGGAAAATAATTCTGGTAGGCTATGCAGGTGGACTTGTTACAGGATTGGTTCTCGGGTTCAACTTTAGCACCATAATTGTCGGATGGTTTCTTGACAAGTTGGGAATGTAGCAAATGACAAGAAGGAAGAAGGGGATACGTAGAAACTGAATGCAATTAGGCTTTTCTTTTAAGACTATGCACTATTATGTGTCCTCGGTTTTTTTCTTCCCTTTAAATTGTCATTATAATGTTGGTGTGATTTTTTTTAATGGATCCTTACATTTCACCTTTTAAAATAAAAAAAGAAATAAGAAATTGGTGTATTATATATTAAAAATTGGTTTATGGTGCCTTTTGAAATTTAAATCATTATTAATTTGAAATGGAAGCTTTAGATATTAAAGAAAACATTAATAGTGTTTGGTAATTAAACATCAGATATCAGTATCGTCAACATAGACGAGTTGCCGTTTGCTTCTGCATCCGCATTGCGAGTGAACATGGACAAATCTATGGCTCTCCAAGCAGCACATAATATAATTTGGCATATGAACCTAGAAAAGATACAAACTACCAAATATTTGTATAGAGTAGTTTTCACATCCAGGAACCTCGATTGTAGTAATAATGCGTGATTGAAAATGTAATACAAAGTGTTTAGGAAGTAAGAAAGTGCAAGGAAAATGAAAGAGAAACAACGAGAAGTTTATGGGAAAGTATATTCTTTATTTTTTTCTAAAATTGATAACAACTTGAGTATTTGTATTAATGATTCCAGCTGTCAGTATTTATTACAATCTAAATGTGTATTCAACAGAATCTAACAACTTAACAAGCTATGACAGATGAGCAACACTCTTTAACCAAGTGTGTGTCACCCCATTAGCTTGCTTCTCAAATAATGAAACTGACCAAGTGTAAGTGCCTTAGCAAGATCATCTGCTGTTTGATCTTCACTTGGAATAAAATATACAATAATCTTCTTGGCAGCAACTTTGTCTGTTATGAAATAAATATCCAGTTCAACATGCTTAGTTTTGGCATGATGAACATGATTATAATTCAAAGCTATTGCTCATTCATTGTCACTCCACATGATAGGTAAAGTAACCAATCTAATATGCAACTCATTAAGAAGAGTTTGAATCCCCATAACTTTAGAAGTGGCTTGAGCTAAAGCCCAGTATTAAGCTTCTGTACTTGATTTGGAAACCATTGGCTACTTCTTGGACGACAAGAAACAAGATTTGGCTGCAGATAAACAGCACAACATGCTACTGACTTCCTATCATCTTTATCACAAGCCCAATCTAAGTCGCCAAAACAATTTAATTGCAGACTGCCACTTTGATAAAATTGAAATTCAAAATGAATTGTTCCCTTTAAGTATCTTAATAGCCTTTTACAAGCTTCCTAATGATCTGCTATTGGTGAAGCTAAGAACTGACTAAATTTGTTAATTGAGAATGTTATTTCTGGTCTAGTAGAACTAACTAAGTTTGTTAGCTGAGAATTTTATTTCTAGTCCAGTAAAGTGTCACATACAATAAAGTACCAACAATGCTCCTATATTGTGAAGCATTGGAGACAACAGCTCCAGAACTTTTAGTAAGAGGATGTTTAGTAGACATAGGTGTAGGAACAAGACTAAATCAGCCATATTGTTTTTAACTAAAACATCTGCAATAGACTTAGCTTGAGAAAGATGTAATCCATTTGTTGTCTTGGTAACTTCTATTCCAAGAAAATAATTCAGTTCTCCCAAAACCTTCAAGGCAAATATATGATGCATATTAGCTGTGAACTGCTAAACAATAAGCTTTATTGTGTTTAACCAAAATAATTTAAATCACTATTAATATGAAATGGAAGCTTTAGGTGTAAAATAAAAAATTAGTAGTGTTTGGCAATTAATATGTTATTTAAATGATAATTGTGAGGGATTAGGTGTTGGAGAAAAATCAGTTTTTTAAATTTAAAAAAAAAAACTTTCTAGGGTCGATCTCATACAATATATTAGAATTCGTAATCTAGAAATCGTACCTTCAAAATCTGATAAAATGAACAATCTTTGCTTTTTCCGCTGAAGTGAAGTGAAATTAGGCTCCCAGATCACGATCCGTCACCACCACGCCTGTTAGATCACGATCTGTCACCACCACACTTGTTAGATCACGATCTGTCACCACCACACTTGTTAGATCACGAACTGTCACCAATGATCTTCTAGGTTATGACTCAGGTTTGATCTGCACTTGACGTGTGGCGTCTTTATCACCACTAAAGCAACTAACACGAGAAATTTTTTCTCTCAAAATTAGAGAGAAAATTTTTTTTCTCTGATCTGGTAAAGTGACTGTTACTTTTTTTTGGGAGAACATAAGCCCTTTTTATATTTCTATCTAGTGGAAACCCTAGGCTTCATTTTTTTATATTATTTAATTCTATTAAATCAAGTTTGATTTAAATTAAAAATAATAAACCAAACGCAACGTTACTTCTTTCTTTTCATAGGAGCCCACCTTGTAAAATAACACAAGACCCCTTGGACACAAGTACATTACATGGAGCCTCCCACTAAATAATATATTTAGGCTTTTAATCCAAATAGCTAGTTATTTTGCTTATTATTCCAATAGTGGTGCAGTCAATTAAATGAGCTAACCCGGGGATCATTTTGGAATATACAATAGTGGCTATAATAATTAGGCCTATAATTAAACTAGCCCAATTATTTAATTCCAAATCTACTTATTGGAACTGACCTCCATAATTGTATGCTTGAATAATAATTCGTCCTAAGCCACATCGAATTCTTTACTGCATAATCCTTTGTACCACATTGTTAATTAAATTGATATCTCAACTGTCCAATCGATTTAATTACATCTTATTCCTTGATACTTACTGGTTTTTTCTAATGATCATTTTCAACATACTAAGGGTGCGTTTGGGATTGAGGTTGGACAGCTGTAGCTTAAAAGTTACAGCACTAAAGTGTTTGGTAAACACTAGCTGCTGTAGCTTTTAAGCTATGTTGATATAATTTTTCACTTGTATAATATAAAATTTATTATCTCTTTAATAATTTTGATAAAATTATTATTTAAAATTTATATTTACTATATATTATTAACTTTTATTTTATAATTACAGCTTTTTTTTCACAGCAGTTGTAGCTTAAAAGCTACAGTACCTCAATCCCAAACGCACCCTAAATATGTTGACACACTCTGGCCAAAGAATTCTATGATCAAGTGTCGAAAACACATCAAGAGATGTGTTGTATAAATTCTGTATTGTTAATCTATAACTCCAATACTCATAAATGTTCTCACTAAGATACTGGGTAATCTTGACCACAATTGTGTCTTGTGCTCATTAGTAACTCAACTGGAATAACAATTGCAATCATGAAATCATAACTCCAGATTAAGATTACAGTAAAATCAATACCTATGAGATTTAATAAGTCTGACAGTCATTTCAAGGTTAATTAAATCTCATATGTGATCATGTTCAATGAAGTCGGACAACATCAATAAATTCATACATGATTAAAATAAATCATTCAATGAATTCATTACAGTTTATACCTAAATAAAATGCCCAACTTTATTTATCAACTGCGAACTAAATTTATTTAATCATAAGATAACTTGTATTCATGTCTTCTGTGAATTCACATGGTGATCATATAAATATATATAATATGATTAAATAGATTTTAATCAAAATATTAATGCAATTGTGGTCAAGAGCATATTTTAAATGGATTAAATGAATAAAATACCCCATTTATTTTATTAATCAGAAAAATTATTTATTACAACTAAATAAATATATATGTTTTTAAAGAGCATATTTTTCCAACATTAAGTTCCTACACCTATCATTAAAAAAATTATAATAATAATTTTCAGAACAGAAGTAAAGATAACAAAGGTTTTTACGCAACAACTATTGAGTTAAAATCATCTTCAGATGCATGCATCCAAACTAATGGTGACACTTGAATGACGTGGCCAATAGGCCAATTTAACTTTGGTTGACTTCAACTGTGCCCATGCATCTCTCCTCCGTCATTCCTGTCTTAAAACCTAAGAAATAATTTTACTGCTATTTTCTTCTCTGCACTCGTCTGCTACAGCTCTGTTTCTTCTTTTTCCAAACACTTTAGAGCTATATATAGTCTAAAAGTCATGACAGCCTAAATCTCTAGACAAATGCACTCGCGTATGCAGAATATTCAACATACGGTGAAGGAAAATTTTAGTGAACTGGACTAGCAAGAGGCAAATTTATTGATTAATTAGATGACAAGTTGATTATTGAAAAATAAAAGGAAATGTACTAAAGCCCCGATGCAAAGTTCGATAGATCTAATTTTAAAATTAAAAAAAATATATTTACTCAAAGACCCAGCTTGTTATTTTTATTCCACTTATCAGAGCCAACAATTAAAAGAAAGCTATGCTATTATCTAACCCCCTAATATAAATTTATCAGAAGAACAAACATTACATTTTACTATTTGTGCAGTTTATTAATTTTTTGGCTACTGTCCTCTTCAGTTACTAAATTTAGTTAGCTTTCAATATTTCTGTTCGGTTCAATTTTCTTCTTCCTTTGTTGAACGTGTAAACTCGCCTAAAACAGATCGAGTTGATGATCAGCGGTTGGTGCCATTGTAGAGGCACAGGCAGGGCCGGCTTTAGAGTATTTGGGGCCTTAGGCGAAATTTTTTTATGAGGCCTCTATTTGTTTTGAAATTTCAATACTTAAAGAAATAAAAAAAAAGCTCAAAATTTATTTCATTTGTAATTCTTGATTTTAAAAATAAAATCTAAAAAAAAAAGTTAAGAAGACATTTTTTATTCCATTAAAACTATTACAAAATAAACAATAAAATTAATACGAATAATATTATTTTCAAATAGGATATTTAGAATGATAGAATATAAAAAGTTGAGATGATGAATTAATGATCAGATAATAGAAATGGACTTTGTATTTCTATAAATTGATTTTTTTTAAATGAACCAATGAATATAATATTTTTCTTTCTAGAGAAGTGAGGAAGAAATTTTTTTATTTACTGATTTTTGAGATTACAAAGTTTTTAATGGAAATTAAAAGAAATACTAAAAGTCAAATATTCTAACATTAAATAATTAATTTTTTTGAGGAAATTGAAAAGATAATTAATTTAATTTTTTTAAAGATTAATAATGAATGAATTAATGATTAAATCTTATTATTAGTTATATCTATTTAACATTAATGTTATCAAATATAGATTTTTCATAAAAAATAATTATTAACTGTAGTATAATTAATAATTAGAGAGATATTAATAAGCTTTTTGATTTTCTAAAATACGTAATTTAAAAAAATGAGAATTATCAAAAAAATTCAAAAAATGAGACTTTCACAATATATGGGGCCTTAGGTGACCGTCTTGTTCGCCTATACCTAAAGCCACCCCTGGACACAGGGTTCCGACTTTCCACCATCATACCAATTGGAAAAAGCTCACTGGATGCACAAGGTAAAGCCTGAATAAGTGGAATATTTGTAACAGGCAAATCTCCATATAAATCATCGTCTGCGTGGCCTGACGAATCAGAAACTTGCCCGTCATATTTGAAAGTAAAATCAGCAACAATTACAGAGAAGACGAGAGGCAAAACCGGCGCTCTAAAATTGTTCCTGACATGCAATACTACCAGAATAGAATAAGTGAGTGTGTAACAATCAACCGGATCACAGAGAAAGCAACTTCCTCTGTCCCAACCAGTTGCCTCAGACTATGCATCCTGGTTGCACCTCCACTTGTTCCCATAAAACAAGTATACATACTCATAACGAAACCAAATGCCGACAGTAGAAATGCAGCAAGAAGGAAACCCCTCTTACTTTTCCCAAATAGATCCAGAAAAAATGATGCTGCTTCCAACACAAGATAAAACACAGCAAGTGAACGTTTCTTATATTTACAAAGCAGCTGACAAACCTGTAATGAAAGAACTACAATCATATATCTCAGGAAATCATAATATATCTCAGAAACTTTGATATTTGTACCTGCTTGATAGTCTGCCATTGGTATTGCTGATTGACTTGACGAGTAGCTGGTGCCATAAGGGAGGCAGGGCTGGATACCAAGAGCAAATCATTCAGCAAGTTAAACTGGTTCATCAGGGCCGGATCATAAGCAACAAGAAGTGATTGGCTGTGCTAGGGACATGATCAACAGCTGGAATATGGGAAACACTCGAATTTCTTGATGCATTATTATAAACACCGTGTGATGAATCAGTAGCATCCTCATCCTTCTGAAAAGAAACAGAGTTCCTATAGAAAAGAGTAGCAGCAAAACTGATACACTGCAATTGCTCTTGACTCCCGAACCTGCTAGTGCGAAATAAACGGATGTTATAGTCCATTGGATCACCGAGAAGACAATCACCACTGCCCCAATTAGCTGCCTCTCAAATTCTTGTCTGGTTGCTGCAGTAGCTCTTGCTATATTACAAGCATACACAGTAATACCAAAAGCAAGAAGGATGCTCCACTTGCTTTTCTTGATTAGGTCCTGTACATATGATTTTGCCTCCAAAGCAAAGATTACTAAATAGCTTCCACGCTGATGAGATTGATTCGAAGACATGATATTTCAGTTTATGTTGAACAAATGATGCTGCCTCCAAAACAAGATAAATAAGTGTATCTCGCAAGGATGAAATCGCTTCCGACAGAAGATAACTGAGCAGATATACTACAAACGATGTTGCCTGCAACACAAGATAAGTAAGTAAATTCCGTACAAGGGAAAGCACCGCAATTGTACGTTTCTTACACTTTCTGATTAAATTTCTAAACGTGTGACATAGAGACAATAATAAGGTTCTTCCAAGATTAAAATGACTTCCTGTTTATCATGACATGAATCGAAATTAATTGTCCTTTCTCCCGGCATTTAGCTTAGCCATTATTAAAATGTTCAAAACAGTAACTTATTCTTTACGCATTTTGCGTGCATGATAGATATGATGTTTCAATTGTAGCTAACTAATTTAGTCGCAGTATCTGACCCTGACTATATGATCATCATCTAAAGAAGAAAATAATGAACTAAAAAACAAATATACCAAATCAATTAATCCATAAGATTTCGCAGAATAATGCATAATTGATTAATTTATCTAACAAGTTAAGAAAAAGTGTTGTGCGCGGAATGCGGAATCAAGCGCACCAAAAAATTACAGAAAAATAAAGGACACAAGAATTTACATGGTTCGGTAATTAAACCTACATCCACGGAGGCAAGAAAGAATAATTATTTATTTAACAATTAATAGAGTACAATATTTGAGTAACGAATCTCACTTCCCAGAAACCCAAATATACCCAGTACTCTCACACTCTGCAGGAAAGATAAATTCCCCAGACACACTTCTCTCACTTCTCTCAAAAGCTTAGAAACTTATAAGCTTAACAATTTTGGGATGATCTCAAATGAATGAAATCCTTAGCTATTTATAGGAGAAATGAATTACTATGCTAAGAATAAAATAATTAAAAATATAATTTTTAATTATTATTATTTTTCAAATCCATCCCCCATTCTTTCTTTTCGGCTTTACAAAATCAACAAATTGTTGGTGCACCAACAATTTGTTGACTTCAACAAATTTGCACCAACAATTTGTTGACTTCAACAAATCTCCACCTCGGCGAAAATTTTTCAAATCTGAGCCGACTACTAACGAGCCATCATCCCCCAAGTGGCTGTATCTCTGTGACTGCCTACGTACCCAAAATTTGGGATCAAGCCAACCGTAGTTCAAAATTCCCGAAGGACATAACTTAACACAATCGAAGGATTTGAATTAATTTCAAGCAATGTTGAAACTTAACTCCAGAAACTACCTTCGTCAACATATCTGATGGATTATCTTTGGTATCGATCTTTCTCAACAACACAACACCGCTCTCGATAATCTCTCTCACATAATGATATTTCACATCTATGTGCTTCGTCCGAGCGTGATATGTTTGATTCTTCGCAAGGAATATCGCACTTTGATTATCACAGAAGACCGCAATGTTCTCCTGGATTACTCCCAAATCACCTAACAAGCCTTTCAACCAGATAGCTTCTTTTACAGCTTCAGTTGCTGCCATATACTCTGCTTCCGTAGTGGACAGAGCAATTGTCGATTGTAGAATCGACCTCCAGCTAACCGGACCTCCACCCAATGTGAATACGTAGCCCGTTGTTGATCTTCGCTTGTCAAGGTCTCCAGCGAAATCAGAATCACAATACCCAACACATTGTTGACCACAATCTTTCTTGAACAATAACCCAACATCAATTGTCCCATACAGATATCGGAGAATCCACTTTACCGCAAGCCATTGATTTTTACCCGGATTGTGCATGTATCTACTAACCATGCTCACTGCTTGAGATATATCGGGCCTTGTGCATACCATAGCATACATAAGACTACCCACAGCACTAGCATATGGAACACGAGCCATGTAATCGCGCTCCTCTTGAGATCTAGGACATGAAGAAGAGCTTAATTTGAAATGAGGAGCTAGAGGTGTACATACCGGTTTAGTTTTGTCATCCATACCGAATCTTTCTAGCACTTTCTTCAAATAAGACCTTTGAGTCAACCATACGCTCCCATTCTTCTTGTCTCTACGAATCTCCATCCCAAGTATTCTCTGTGCATCACCCAAGTCTTTCATCTCAAACTCAGAAGCCAGTTGCTTCTTTAATCTTTCGATCTCATCTCTATTCTTCGAAGCTATAAGCATATCATCGACATAGAGTAACAAATAGATGAAAGCTCCATCTGGTAGTCTTCTAAAGTAAACACAATGATCGTGTTCACTTCTGGTGAATTTCTGCCCTTGTATAAATTGATCAAATCTTTTGTACCACTGCCTTGGCGATTGCTTCAGTCCGTACAAAGATTTAATCAACCTACACACATGATTCTCTTTTCCAGCAACTTTGAAACCACAAGGCTGAATCATATAGATTTCCTCCTCCAAATCTCCATGTAAGAACGCCGTCTTAACATCCAATTGAGCCAACTCTAACTCATATTCTGCAACTAAGGCAAGTAGGATACGAATGGAAGTATGTTTTACAACTGGAGAGAAAACTTCATTGTAGTCAATACCTTCCTTTTGAGCAAAACCTTTTGCCACGAGCCTTGCCTTGTATCGAGGAGTTGATTGATTCGGAGATCCTTGCTTTTTGGTGTAGACCCATTTATTGCCAATAGCCCTTTTCCCTTTTGGTAACTTTACAAGTTCCCAAGTTTGGTTTTGATGGAGAGATTTCATCTCTTCCTCCATGGCTAACTTCCACTGATCACTTTCACTGCTGCGTAATGCTTCACCGAAAGTGTTGGGGACGTCATCATCAATAACTGGAAGTGCATAGGCTACCACCATATCTTTAGTAAGCCATCCGGGTTTCTTTATCTCTCTTCTTGGCCTCCTTGTTGCTATAAAATCATCATTATCTACATCATCAATTGTTTCTTCATTTTGTGGGACATCAGAAGAAACAACCTCTTCTTCAACTCTAGGTGTCACCTCCATAGTTGAACTCTTCTTTGATGTAGAACTAACTGGTACATATGGAGTTGCATCAAACTCCACCCGCTGCAATACCTCTTTGGTCTTGTTCTCCACCTGCTGAGAACTTGAAGCTTTCATCATTGAAGCTTCATCAAATGTGACATCTCTGCTACACACAAACTTTTTATCTTCGAGATCCCAAAGCTTGAAGCCCTTTACTCCACCTTTGAATCCCACAAAGATAGCTTTTCTAGCACGAGGATCCAGTTTACCATCTTTGACATGATAATAAGCTGGACACCCGAATATACGAAGGGAATCATAGTCTTGTGCATGCTTTCCAGACCACATTTCCATAGGAGTTTTACCTCCAATTGCAGCAGAAGGCAACCGGTTTACCAAGTGACTTGCGTAGCTCACAGCTTCAGCCCAAAACTTTTTATCTAAACCAGCATTAGATAACATACACCGTACCTTCTCTAGTAAAGTACGATTCATACGCTCAGCCACACCGTTCTGTTGCGGAGTATGTCTCACCGTGAAATGTCTTTTAATACCCTCGTTCTGGCATACTTGCAAGAATGGATCAGAAGTATATTCACCCCCATTATCAGATCGTAATACTTTGATCTTTCTGCCAGTTTGAGTCTCCACCAATTTCTTCCACTTCACGAAAATCTCTAGAACCTCATCCTTTGCTCGCATGGTGTACACCCACACACGTCTAG
Organism: Citrus medica; assembly: GCA_002013955.2. Taxonomy (NCBI): domain Eukaryota; kingdom Viridiplantae; phylum Streptophyta; class Magnoliopsida; order Sapindales; family Rutaceae; genus Citrus; species Citrus medica. Next base: position 97,091 of record MKYO02030079.1, on the reverse strand, counting down.
AGAAATCATCAACGAATGTAACAAAATAATGGCTTCCACCAATTGATGCAGTCTTGGTTGGTCCCCATACATCACTATGAACATATTCAAGGATCTCACGAGTATCGTGATTAGCTGTACCAAACTTGACCCTTGTTTTCTTGCCTACTACACAATGCTCACAAAAATTTAATTTACAGGTTTTGGTACCTTTTAAGAGTCCATGCCTCATCAGAGTTTGCAAAGACTTCTCTCCAGCATGTCCCAGTCGTACATGCCATAGCTTGGTGGTGTCACTGTACGCCTCAACAACATTTGCTTCATCAGTTGTACCTCCCTTCAAATAGTACAGATTGTGACGCCGAACCCCTTGCAGAATCACCATAGCCCCATGTGTAAACTTCATTGTGCCATTTTCAATGGTAACCTTGTAGCCTTTAGCTTCCAAAGCACCCACAGAAATTAGATTTTTCTTTATCTCTGGAACAAATCTAACCTCTTTGAGTTCTCTGACCATTCCATCAAACATTTTGAGCCGAATTGTTCCTATCCCCATTGTGCGACAAGGTTGATCATTCCCCATCATAACTGCACCAGATTCCAATACGTTGAAATCCGTAAACCATTCCTTAATGGGACACAAATGATAGGTTGCTCCAGTATCAAGTATCCACTCGCTCGAACTAGCCACGTATGCTGCAGGAGTAATACTTAGTGAATAATCAGAGCCCTCATCTTTCCGTGCCATGTTTGCTGCTGCTGGTTTCTTCCCATCTCTCTTTTGAGCCTTTGGACAATCTTTCCTCCAATGGCCCTTTTCATGACAAAAGGCACACTCATCTCGAGCTATATTTCTGCTTCTCGATTTGGATCGAGAATTCTTTCCACCACGCTTTTTCTGTTTCTCCATTGCCTAATCTCTGCTCACCAAAGCTTCAGACGATGCTCGTTCAGAATTTTTATTATTATTCCGAATCTCCAAGTTAGTCAATGCTGTGCAAACATCTTTAAAGACGATCACACTCTTCCCATATATCAAAGTAGTCACAAAATGGCTATATTCCTCTGGTAGTGAGTGTAACAGAATCATAGCCTTGACTTCATCTTTAATATCTTCATCAAGATTCTTCAAATCAGCAAGTAACTTTTCAAATCTTGAAACATGATCGTGCATTGACACCCCAGACTTCATTCGAAAGCCATATACTTGGCTCATTGCATGAAGACGATTTTCAGGACTTTTCAGCAGGTACTTCTCCTCCAATGTACGCCACAAAGTCACCGCACACTCCTCATCTTTTGTGAACAGTACCGTATACGGGAATAGTACCGTATATGTGAACAGTACCGTATCCCCCCAAGTACGAACCTTCGGCTCTGATACCACTTGTTGTGCGCGGAATGCGGAATCAAGCGCACCAAATAATCACAGAAAAATAAAGGACACAAGAATTTACGTGGTTCGGTAATTAAACCTACATCCACGGAGGCAAGAAAGAATAATTGTTTATTTAACAATTAATAGAGTACAATATTTGAGTAACGAATCTCACTTCCCAGAAACCCAAATATACCCAGTACTCTCACACTCTGCAGGAAAGATAAATTCCCCAGACACACTTCTCTCACTTCTCTCAAAAGCTTAGAAACTTATAAGCATAACAATTTTGGGATGATTTCAAATGAATGAAATACTTAGCTATTTATAGGAGAAATGAATTACTATGCAAAGAATAAAATAATTGAAAATATAATAAATTATTATTATTATTTTCAATCCATCCCCTTTTTCCACTCTTTCTTTTCGGCTTACAAATTCAATTTGATTTTGCTTCTCCAAAGTTTGCATGCTAGCTGTTGCAAAGTTGGAATTGGCTTCTGACTTTTCAACAAAAAGGACCTTTTCTGCAGATAAAAGGGAGAACCCGGAACGCTTAATTGGAGACACAACTGATAAGGGAGAGTCAGGGCCAGAACCCGAAGCCCCATCGGACAAGACTTGCAAAACATCATCAGAAACCGAGCCAAAGCTCGAAACAGACGACAAATACTCCGGAAAGGACACTGTATGAGTGTCATGATGAGTCACCAAGTTCCTCCACAGTGGCTTGTCTCCGTTTGCATGCAAAAAGTACTTACTGCACCAACTTTTGAACTTGAATTGAAAGCCGACTCTTGGGCTCCCACTCAAGTAGGCGGTCCATGTTCTTTTTTTCAGCAGCCGTCTGAACAACTTCGTTGCCAGTCACGCCCAGCAGAAGCGGAATATCAGAAGCAGTCAAGTACCTGCCATGGCTGCTCTTGAGACGAAAAACGTGCCTTCGTTCCGAACTAACTCGACTAACCATATTGCTTTTTTACTAGATGACCTCTGACTCGCCGTTTCCTGATCGTCTTCAGCGACTAGGTGATGTAGCTTGATTGCTTTCTTTTGGCTAAGACATCGATAACATATGTATATATAATGCAATCAAAACTACTGCTACTATTTTTTATTAATGGTTGTGTAAATTATCGTAATGAGTTTATTTAAAAATTATTATAAACATAAGAAATTAATTTTAAAAGTTCAGTTTTGATATTTAGATGGGCGTGTAGAGTATAAATTTTATTTTTAATTTTTAATAGTGGGTACAGGAAGTAAATGAATTTAAAGAGTGTTTTAGTGGGTTCAAATAGTCCCACTCTTTTGTTATTTGATAAATGAATCCATTTAGGGCCAGTTTTGGAATACTGTAGCTTTGAAAATAATTGTTATTAGCTGTGCAGTAAAAATAATCAGCTGTGAAAAGAATTAGTTAAGTATTTGGTAAATTTTATTTTTAAAAGTACTGTAAGTTTTGAAAATATTTATAGACATTTAGTGAATTTTACTATTAAATTGTTAAGAGAAAGCAAATGAGTAAAATAAGATAGGATAAAATTTTACTTATACATATAAAAAAATTATATATAATATTTTTAATTGTGTATTATAATAATTTTTACCAAAAATAAAATTTATTATATATTGATTTTATTTTTTATTTTTATCTTAAAACAATGGATAATTAAATTTATAATAAAGTGAAACAAATTTAATAATAATTCGACTAAGAAATTGATATTAATAAATTGCTAAACACTCCACGATCTGTGGTGAGTGTTTACCTCTGGGTGCCTTGGTAGCTTTTGGTCGTAAGTCCCGATTTAGTTGAAGGGCAGTAAAATCAATTCTTAGCCTTGGATTGTAGCCATACCAACAAGACTAAAACTAGAATATAGGTTCTTAAACATGGATTCTCTGCTCTGTAGAGTATTTTCCTTTTCTAGCTCTTCTTCCGGGAAGACTAATGATTCAAAGAATGTTGCAAATTCAGAAGAATTTGTAATTGAAGATTTTAATAAAGTAATTGATAATTGGGAATTACCAAAGGTTTCTAAAGAAATGATTTACAAAACAAAGAAGCTTGATTTCTTAAAGAATGATTATATCATAAAAACTAAAGAACGTGATATAACCCTTTCAAAGCCATTTGAAACTATTCACCTATTTTCAGAAAACTCTCTAAAGAAATTAAAAGATAAGAATTTTAATTATGTTCACATCGACTTAATACAAGTCGGAATAAAACCCCTAACAAAAAAAGGTCTTAATACCTCAATTCTTGTTGCCCTAAGAGATGGACGATTCATCTCTTTTGATGATTCTTTACTAAATAGTATAGAATCAAGTCTTTGTAAAGGTCACATTTCGTTTAATTGTTACCCGAACATAACGATTTCTCTGAAAGACAAAAATATTCTGAAAAGCATGATTTTACAAATTAAGACCCATAATTATCATATGATTGAGGGATCCGTTCCAGTTGCCTTAATTTTTAAAATCTCGTACAAAGTTATGATTTCTGCGTTTAGTACGCAACATAAATTCCAGTAAAAAAGAGAAGAGACTCTTCTCTTATAGACTGATATGTCTAAAGCCAACACTGTTATTCTAAAACCCATCCAATGAAAGGATGTCAATCTTCCAGATGAATGGATTCTTGAAGGAGCTGCTGCTCCAGTAATTCCAAAACAACTTGAGCCTAATACAGAGTTGCAAAATGTGACTCAGTATTCTGATGGTAAAGTCAAACTATCTTGATCTACATCTTCTAGATTCTCCGATAAAGACTCTTGTACAAGCATTCCTTCATTAGAAAGAAAATTTTCAAAAATTCCTTCCGTTATAAATCTCCCTTTCCAACTAGTAAAAAGTCAACTTAGGTTTTCCACCTCAGATATACCTAGTTCTTCTATGCATTTTGTTGATTACACCACTAGTGTTCCTCACCCAATCTACACTAGTAGTCAACGTGAACAAAGACAAGAAGAGAAGGAACCTTCTCCTCCGACTTCTCCTACATTTTCTGCTGTCACAGAAAATGTACTTAATGTCCTTGAAAAAGATTTTGAGCTTGATAAGACTTTATTGCATAACGATTTTTATTCAAATAACAATAAAGAAAAGAGACTTTGGTTTTTAAAACATTTTCTAAACCAAAGAAAAGAAATCCAAGAACTATACTACAAATTTGTTAATCTGCATAAAACTCATATCCTGTTTTTTTAATTGGTTTGATATCTATGCCTTGGAAAATAACATTCCCTATCCTTTTAAAGAATCAAATCCAATCACAATTCGTAAAAAGATCACTGAATGGAATCTATCAAATTCTGATAGAACCATTGAATCTGAACATCCCCCTCTCAGAAGTGTCACCATTGACCATGGTGAACCACCTATTCAAATCAAAGCCTCACCTTATAAGATTCAAAAACCTAACGATGTAGAAAGAAATTTAGATAGCATTATTCAACAGAATAATTTCTGTAATGCTAATCTAAACACAATTGAATAGCATTATTCAATTCCAGAAGTCAACTGTTGTTATTCCTTCTTCTACCCTATCAAAGTCTGATTCCTTGAAAAAACTTAAAGAACCTATTTTCAAACCTTTTCAGGTTTCGAAACATAGTCAAAAGCTTGTTCAAGAATCTAAGTCAGATTTTGCTAAAGCCATTAAAGAACAACTTGATCGTATAGAAGCATCTTCTTTTGCTTCTACTTCTAAAGTCCAAATTGCTCCTGATAGTGCTCAATCTAGTAAGATTGGTGTACTAGAACAGGATCAATCTTCTATAGCCTCTTCCGATATAGACGTTTTCAAAGATGAGTCTATCCCAAAAGCTAATAAAATCCATTGGGAACTTGCTCTCCCAACTGTTAATACTCCTCCAAATCTTGCCATCGATAATATACCTAGTGCATTAAACCAATCACGCTTTAATGCATCATCTGTCTATGAGTGGAATATTGATGGTATGTCTGAGTATAACGTCTTAGGATTGTTGCAACAAATGACCATGGCGGCCAATGTTTATAAAACTCAACAAGGAACCTCTGACAAAGCCATTGTAGAGATTCTCATTGCTGGGTTTACTGGTCAACTTAAAGGTTGGTGGGATCATCTTCTTACAAAACAGCAACAACTAGACATTCTAAATTCAATCTGAAGAGGATGGGACACCCATTCTTGATGAATTCAATAGCCCAATTCAGGATGCTTTTGTTACCCTGATTCTTACCATATCCCTTCATTTTATAGGTAATCCTTCTCACCTAAGAGATAAAAACGCTGAGCTACTACATAATTTAAGATGTAGGAAACTTAGTGATTTTCAGAGCTATAAAACCACTTTCTTTACCAGACTCTTCCTAAGGGATGATGCAAATCATACCACATGGAAAGAAAAATTCCTTGCAGGTCTACCAACCCTATTAGGAGAAAAGGTTAGGAATTCCATTAAAGCTCTTTATGACAATCGCATTCTTTATGACGAACTCACCTATAGTGAACTAGTCAGTTTTATCAATAAAGAAGGTTTAAAGATTTGTCAAGATTTGAAATTACAAAAACGTCTAAAATAGGAGCTTAGAAAGTCTAACCAAGGATTAGGAAGTTTTTGTAAACAATTCAATTATGACCCTTTTAAAACCTCCACTTCCAAAGACTGTAATGGTGAGTGTTCTTCGAAACCTTACGAAAAACATTACAAGTCCAAAACTCATAGGAAGCCCTTTTCAGATTTTAGGGACCCTTCTTATAAGAAGTCTGCGAAACCTTATAAGAAGCCTCACTTCTCTAAAAGAAAGCCATTTCAAACCCAACAAAAATCCTCTTTTAACTATAAAGACGCCACATATTATAAATGTGGAAAGAAATGCCATACTGTAAACTTCTGCATGATGAACAAAAAGCTCCATGAACTTGGCCTTGACGACGAAACACTCTCCAAAGTTGCCTCTTTACTCATTGAGTCTTCTGACTTTGATTCAAATTCTTCCTTATCGGGAGATAGTGATCCTTTACAAATTGATGAATTAATTGATTCAGAAACATCTGTATCAAGTGATTCTGATTCAAAAACCTTTTTAAAGAATATTAATGTTTTGACTAAAGAACAAGAAACTTTTCTTGAACTTGTAAAACATATTTCAGACCCTATTCTTCAAAAACAATACCTTGACAAACTTTTAAAGACTCTGGAATTAAACAGCAAACCAGAAACCTCTAAAGCTCCAATCATCAAAAGAACACTTATGATCTTACAGAAATTTTGCATAAAAAGAAAACGAAGAATGTAACTCCAAATATTCAAGATCTCCAAAAAGAGATTAAAGAGATTAAACTTGAGATTAAAGAATTAAAAGAAAAACAGAATAATGACTCAGAAACTATCCAGCTTTTATTACAAAAACAATTAGAAGATAATTCTGATAAAGCATCAAACTTTGACGAAGAGAATGAACAACAACTTGAAAACATTGAATCAATCCCCAATGATTTTCTTTTTGTTTTAAAGTAAATCACCACAAGAAAATATTTGATTAGAATCACTTTATATTTTTCAAAAGATTTTGAAATTGACACCATTGCTCTCTTTGACACTGGTGTTGATTTAAATTGTATCAAAGAAGACCTTGTTCCAAAGAAATTCCACGAAAAGACTAATGAAAAGCTTTCTGCCGCAAATAATTCAAAGTTAAAAATCAAATCCAAAGTTGATGCCTCAATTCATAACAATGGTTTTGAATTTAGGACTTCCTTTCTTCTAACAAATGAAATTCATCATGCTGTTATTCTAGGAACTCCTTTCTTAAACCTCATTACTCCTTATACTGTCAATTACGATAGTATATCTTTTAAAGCAAAAAGAAAAAATTAATTTTCTCTTTTATAGAAAAACCTAAAACCAGGAATTTAAATATTGTTAAAGCATGTCCTGTTTATCAGAACCAAATAAATGTTTTGCTCAAAACAAAACAAACTAATTTGGCTTGTTTACAAAAGGATTTGAATTTACAAAGAATTGAAACCCAATTGAAAAATGAATCCATACAAATAAAAATTTCCAAATTTAAAACTTTAATTGAGAAAGAAATATGTGTTGATTTACCAAGTGCTTTTTGGAATCGAAAACAACATTTGGTTGATCTACCATATGAAAACTCCTTTGATGAAAGACAAATTCCTACAAAAGCCCGTCCTATTCAAATGAATATGGACCTAGAACAACATTGTAAAACAGAAATCAAAGATTTAGAATCTAAAGGACTCATTGTCAAATCTAGGTCTCTTTGGTCTTGTACTACTTTTTATGTCAATAAAATTCAAAAATCGAGGAACACCTAGATTGGCAATAAACTATAAACCCCTTAACAAAGCATTAAAGTGGATTAGGTATCCTATACCTAATAAAAAATATTTGCTTCAAAAACTACATTCTGCATTCATATTTTCCAAATTTGATATGAAATCTGGTTTTTGGCAAATCCAAATTCACCCTAAAGATCGTTACAAAACTGCTTTCACTGTTCCATTTGGCCAATACGAATGGACAGTAATGCCTTTTGGTTTGAAAAATGCACCTTCAGAATTTCAAAGAATTATGAATGATATTTATAATCATTTTTTTGATTTTTGCATTGTTTATATTGATGATGCGTTGATTTTTTCTCAGTCAATTGAGCAACATTTCAAACTAAAGTTTCTTTATTCCAAACTAAAGTCAGGTTCCTTGGTTATTACATTTCAAAAGGAACCATCACTCCCATAGAGAGATCCATTGCTTTTACTGACAAGTTTGCTGATATAATCCTTGAAAAAACTCAATTACAAAGATTTTTGGGCTGTCTAAATTATGTTCTTGATTTTTGTCCTAACATCAATAGGATTGCCAAGCCACTGTATAATAGATTAAAGAAAAACCCTGTTGCATGGTCGGAAGAACATACAAACATTGTTAAGCAAATAAAGATCATGGTTAAAAACAGTCCATGTTTATTTCTTGCAAATCCTGCATTACCTAAAATTGTTGAAACTGATGCATCAGATTTAGGTTATGGTGGGATATTAAAGCAAGTCGATAATAACAAAGAACAAATAGTACAATACGTTTCTGCACATTGGAATGAATGCATGCTAGAAAAATTATTCTACTATTAAAAAAGAGATTTTATCAATTGTCTTATGCATTTTCAAATTTCAAAGTGATTTATTAAATCAAAAATTTTTGCTTAGAATTGATTGTAAAGCGGCAAAACATGTTTTAGAAAAGGATGTTCAAAACATTGCATCAAAACAGATTTTTGCACGTTGGCAAGCCATTTTAAGTATTTTGATTTTGAGATTGAATTTATTAAAGGCGGTACAAATTCTCTCCCTGATTTTCTAACTAGGGAATTTCTCTAAAACAGATAATGCTGCCCAAAGAAGAGACAAAGTAAAGAGATCCTCACGGACCCTGTGTCCCAAACACCATCTAAAGCGTCCCAATCTTCTCCTCCTAAAGAAAAATTACTTTCTTCTGCTATGCCAATCAAATCTTGGATTGACGCCATAGAAGAACAAGAGGCTCAAGAAGCCCAGTCTAAAGCACTTGCCTCTCAAGAACAGGTAAATGAATGGATGAAATCCATTTCTAATTCCCCTGAGCTTATGCTTGCTTTACAAAGTTTTTCTCAAAGTCAGATTTCTCCTAAAGAAAATATTCAAAAAGAAAAATCCATTTATAAAGAAATTTCTAAAGCTCCTTCTTAAAAAGTTATTCTCTCGGGTGAAAGTTCATCTTTTCAGATTGTTCTTTCACAAACAAAGCTTTCAAAGAAAACTTCGGATTGGTTTAATAAAACTTATTTCCAAAATATTTTATCCATGGAAGATGGATTTTATCACACTGATCCATTTCAAGCAATTTTAAAGCTTTTCCTCAAAGGCTGGTTTTTTAAACCATGGGATTTATCAAAACCCCAATCTAATTATCAAAGCATTTTGGAAATCACTGAGTCAGTAAAATTCAAACATTTGTTCCTCAGTGAGTCCCATTCTGAGCTTGCCTATTCTACGGCTACCATTCTTAAGGTTTTAAGCCCAAAATAGTGGGGTGATGACCTTCACAAACTTAAAACTTTTCCCGCCAATTTACATAAAAAATTAAAACACCGTTTTTTTTTCCTACTGGGACTATCAACAGGTCTGGTATAACACATTTTTTATCCAAAACCCCAAAAAGACTCATTCTTGGTTATTCTTCTTTAACTCGAAAATAACCGTCCAAAGCCTTCCAAATTGGTTCCAACACTGGTGGAACTACTTTGGGCCAAGCCCAGACATACTAACCCCAAATGCCATTCATTGTTTAAATTTATTTAAAACCTATTATATCCCCACAGAATCTGAGAAAAGGTTTCCTCCTTTTCTTTGTTTTTGTACAAATTTCTTTCTTCCCTGGATTTGGATGTGGAACTTCCGATATCACACTCATAAAGCCCAACTTATTTTACAAAGAACTTTCAAAGTCAAATGGTGGTCCAAGTTTGACGAACAGTCAAAACTGACTGAAGCCACAGTGCAAAAATGGCTTTCCACAAAAGGCCTCCTAACCCTGAGTGTTAAAGAAATCAAAGCCCAAGGAACTTTCTTATCTCAAAAATCCAAAGCCCAATCTCTTTTGACAAGTGCCAAAACAGAAGAATAATATTTTAAAGTAATGCAACAGCTCCTCGCATCTAGATCCGAGCCCTCTGTTGCCAGCTCTTCCGAAAATGACAGTGCAGAGCCCTTTATATCCCTTGGAGACGACAACGAAGATGATTGCTTCGGAATCTTTCCTTCAATAAAGCATTAAAGCTTGTGTAAAAAAAAAGAGTAAAAGTTCTTTCCATTTGTAATTTTTATTTATTTTCCTTTTTGTAAATTTCCGAGTATTCTCTATTCCTGCAAATTCATTATAATTCTCATTATCATGTAATTTGCTTGTAAATTCGTTATTTATGTTGATTATTTCTTTGTAAATTCTAAATACTCTGTAAAAGCCTTCCCTGAGCAGTCAAAAGTATATCTTTTTGAAAACGTCTTTCGAGACACAAGTGTAGCCGCACATGTGCCATGTTTTCAAAAGATGTTACTATCGCCTCATGATAGCATCTTTGGGAAAAAGATCCTCCAGTTGTCAAAAAGCAGAAGATGCATTAAATCATGATGTCTCCCACTAGCTTTTCACTATCGATGGCCCCTCTCTCCACCAACGCATGTGAAGCTTCAGCAAGTTTAAAAGCAAGTGGGCAGGAGGTGAAAGGCAGAATCTCTTCTTCTCTCCATTAGATTACAAAGCTCTCTCTCTCTCTCTCGAGAAAAATCAAGATCAAGACATCAAGGAAAATTTTTTTGTCTTGAAATTTTTCTCTTTCTTTTTAAATTTTATAAACTGTAAAGAAGCTGTATAAGCATTTGGATTGAAGAAATAAAGAAAGCATTTATATTTAAAGTTTTTTCTATAATTTATTTATTTAAAGCATTTCTCTTATAAACTGCTACGTTCCTCTAAGGCAAAGAGACCGGATCTCTGTCCTTAGTTGTATTTTCTCTTCTCCCTCCATTCAATCAGAATATTAGTTCTGGGATCCAGATCTAATATTTTCTATGAGCCTTGTGTTGCTTAGGTTTGATAAAAAATTAAACCGTTTATAATTTAAAGGTATATCGGCTGGAAAATAGAACGTGCGGGCTATTGATCTGTTCTAAGTCAGATCTGGGCTCAAAGGCAGACTTGTTCTGCATCGATCTAGATACAACGCCACGTATCAATTAAAAATTGCTCATCATTTTGTCTTTAATTTATTTAATCTTCTGAAACACACACACTCCACGATCTTGGGTAGTACTGGTATCAGAGCCTGCCTTTGGGTGAGTGTTTATTGGAGAATTTATATTGATGAATTATAATAAAATTTATTAAAACATTGATTTTGTTTCCAATTTGAATAGGGATAATTTTGGGTTTAGTTAATAATTTTAACGATATTTATAGAATTGTATTAAAGGATAAAATTGATTCTTAAAATCAAAAACCAAAAGTTACTCCTTCCCTACTTTTCAAATCAACTGTAGGAGAGATTAATTTTGAAAAAAGTGATTTTGATTTTTTTTACCAAAAATTAAAATTAGCTTCTAAATTTTCAAAATCACTTTTAAATCTCCCAAAAGTTATCCCAAACGGCTCCTTAGTACCAAAAATGCCCGTATCTTTTTAACAACATATGTAGTATTTTATTATTTTATTAATATTTATCTATATATATGGATTTTCTTTAAATCTTTTATTATTTATCTATTAATTACAGATTTACTATGCATAATAAATATTATAATCAACTAAATCAGAATTTATGAAGTGTTGTGTTGATGTTTGTTTATTGAGAAAATGAAGAGAAAATCTGAGAAGCAGATAGAATACAGACAATTTGAGATTGTATATTTTTATGTTATTAATCTGAATAGATCTTGGAAAAAAAAATAGAATTGAAAAGTCAGCAGGCCAAAACCTTCTTCTTATGCTTTTTACTCGTTTTCTTCTTCTTGTTCTTCTTTTTTGTCTTCTTCATATTCTTCTCCCGCTTTTCTTTTCTTGGTATTACTTATCGAATTTTTTTTATTATTATTGTAAGTTGTTTTGAATGCAAAATTTAATATTGAATAGAAAGAAACAAAAAATTAATAACTAAAATTGTGTTAAATAATTTATTCACAACTTTTTTTTATTGTATTATGGCAAGTATGTGTTAGATCTCTTAAAAATTGGGTGTATTGAGTAGTTTTGTTGGTGTTTCAAGTAAATAAAGTTAATTAATTAAATAGTTTAAGTCAGAAATTTTTTAAGAATTTTAAAGAGTGTACAAGTACAACTTATTTTTTCTAAAATAATATTTGAGTGTATAAAATAATAGAGTGTTTAGAATAATTTTTAGAGTGTAAATAGCTCCACATATAATCTAAAGTCATTAAAAGTAAAACCGTTAAATTATATTAAAAATTTGAGAAAAAAGATGTGTATAGATATTTTTTTCACAATCCTTCTGCATACGAGTGTTGTAAAAGTGAACTATGAAAAAATAAAAGGAAAATTATCACTATATCACCTCTTTTTTACCTTATGTTGATCCAACTAACAAACAATTCTAACATGTTCTCTGCACCACTTTTTTTTTAAAAATTTGTATCAACTAGTCACTTTTTAACCAACACCGTTAAATAATTTAAATGAAATGATAATTTTACCCCTAAATAAATTAAAACACCATTTTATATTACAAAAACTTTAAAAAATAAGAAAATTATAATTATAAAAATACCCCTAAGTATAATAAAAAAAATAGATCCCAAAATTAGAATTTTTATTTTTAATAAAAATTATAATTATAAAAATAATTGCAAAATTTTGGGATTTAATAAAAATCCCTTAAATTATTAAAATTTTGGGATTTATTTTTTAACAAAATAAATTCAGTTATTTTAATAAAATTTTGCAAATTATAATTTTTAATAAATAAATTCAGTCATTTTTATTAAAAGTTTGCAAAATTATAATTTTTTAATAAAAATAATGATTAAAATTTTGCAAAATCTAAATTAAATAAAATCAGCTGAGTACCTTTGTTTGAGATTTATTTTTTATTAAATTTAGGGGTATTTTTATAATAATAATTTTCTTATTTTTCAAAGTTTTTGTAAAATAAAATGGCCTTTTAATTTATTTAGGGGTAAAATTATTATTTCATTTAAATTATTTAACGGTGTTAGTTAAAAAGTTGCTAGTTAATATAAATTTTTAAAAAAAGGTGGTGCAGAGAACATGTTAGAATTTTTTGATGATTTGATGAACATAAGACAAAAAAAAAGTGGTATAGTGATAATTTTCCAAAATAAAATAAAAAAAATAATTGAAAAGCCAACAGCCGGACGCCATCTTTGCTTTTTACTAATTTTCTTCCTAGTTCTTACATTTGCTAAGCACGTTTTCCGTGGCTAATGTGATATATCTCGTGAAACGTTACGGACATAGTAAAAGCTTTCACAATTAATTATCACGTTAAACATTATTAGAATATGATTAATTTAGTAATGTTGTAACTTTTAAAGTAATTGTTATTAACTATTCTGTATAAATAATCAGCTGTAAAGAAAATCCGTTAGACGTTTGGTAAAATTTATTTTTCAAAGTACTGTGATTTTTAAAACCAGCATATATATTTGATAAATCTTATAGTTAAACTACTGTAAAAATATAAATGATTAAAATGGACATAATATTAAATAAAATTTCTTTACACGTTTATAAACATATATATAAAAAAAAATTGTGTGTATATATAATAATTGATAACTCAATAAATATTTTATAATATTAATTTCATTTTTTTGTTTTGTTATCTCAATATAATTCGTAATGATAATAACAATCTCTTTAAAGTTAGTGATTTTTATCTCCTAATTAATGAGGAGAATTTTGGATTTTAATAAAATATATATATGAATGAAATTGTATTATTTATAAAAGTGATTCTCAAAATCAGGTTTTAAAAAGTTGTTCTTTCATTACTTTTCAAAATCTACTGTAGGATACAATATTTTTCTAAAAGGCATTTTTAATAAAATTTACCAAAAATAAAATTAGTTTTTAGCTTTCAAAATTACTTTTAAGTCTCCCAAAAGTAATTTCAAACGAGCCCTAATAGTAAACAGCTTTTTTGGGATGAAGTTATAGAACTTTTTTAAAAAGTAAAATTGTGTACAATACCTTATTTATTACACATTCTTATTTTATTTATAATAAAATTTTAAAAATCCTTATCGTCAATAAAATATAATTTTCTAACTTTTAATAAAAGCATTCATTAACAATCAAACAACTAAAATTATTTTTAAGTTCCACTAAAAAAAAAGGCAATAGATGACATATACTACATGACAGATTTTGAGGAAAAGACGTTATGTCATCAACACAAGACAGCTTTGTGATATATTTTTTAGTCTATTGAGATTTCATTAAGGACTCATGATAAAAATGTATTCTATCAAGAAGTTATGATATACTTGTGATAGATTTTGTGCCTATCAAGAATATACGATAGAATTTCATTATAGTCTTGTGGCATAATGAGGGCACCTAGGGGTGATTATGGATTTCCTAGCTTCCACAACATTGTAGTGAGAAGCTTCTATCCAAGTATGTCCATCGTTGAAATGGTGTCAAGGCAAATGAGCTAAGTTACATGCAAGATATAATTACGCCATATGTATTGACTTCCCCTGAGGGTTATGGCATTTATGATTACTCATTGTGCTTACAATAAGTAACAAAAGCCAAATGATGTCCTATTACAAGAGTTAGCAATATTATGTGTACTCGTTTTCCTTTTCTTTAAATTGCCATTGTAATATTACACATAGAATCTAAAATAAACCCCTCATCATGTGTTCTCTATCTTTATTGTTTTCTTTATGTCTTCAGCATAAGTTTTGCGTTGAAATATGGGAGACTGAAATATTCATCCCGTCCTAGAAATAAATTATGAATTATTGGTTGTGTTACCTACTTCTATTGGACAGATAATTTTTTTTATTATTATTATGAGGATAATGAGTATTATTCTTATTTAAGTTTTATCCTGGATCGATCTAGAATCATGAGATCCTAGTTCTTAATTTATTTTTAACTTTTCAGGAAAAATTCCGTCTTTACTTGGTAATCTAACCAGGCTTGTTAATCTAGATCTTTCCAATAATGAATTATTGGTTGTGTTACCTACTTCTGTTGGACACCTAGGTTCTTTAGAAGAACTAGACGTCTCAATTAATAGAATTTCTGGTGAGTTGCCTGCGTTAATTGGAAATCTAACACAACTGCGTTCATCGTTCCTTTCATCTAATAATTTTTTAGGGAGTTCCCAGCTTTCAAAATCTTAGGTCACTGGAATTCTTAGATGTCTACGAATGCAATTTTCTGGTCAAATTCCACGTTCATTGGGTAATCTCAACCAACTACAATGGTTGGACCTTGCATTTAACAACTTTTTGTGTGAGTTAACAACTATTGGAAGTCTCAGCTCATTAGAAAGATTGGATGTCTTTTGTTGCGATTTTTCAAGTCAAATCCCACCTTCACTAGGTAATTTGACCCAACTCGGCTATCTCAAGCTTTCTCAAAATAATTTTAGTGGCACAAATGGAGCTTGATACTTTTCTTGTTAGCCTAAAAAATTTGGAAACTTTATATCTCTCATCAAACGGGTTATCATTGCTTAACAAAGCCTCTTTTTACATCACTTCAGAAAAAATTTTGTTTGTAGGATTGCGTTCATGCAACCTTTCTGAATTTCCAAATTTCTTGAAACACCGAAAACATTCGGATGCCCTAGACCTTTCCTCCAATTAAAATACATGGAAACATACCTAAATGGCTATTGAACCCAAGTATGAAGAATTTTAGCTACTTAAACCTTTCCAAAAACTCTTTTCCTCGGTTTAATCAACATCCTACTGTTCTTCCCTGGACTAGTGATTCATTTAATTTATATCTCAGTTCTAATTTCCTTCAAGGACCAATCCCAGATCTATCCACGAAAATAAGACACTATCTAATTTCAAAGAACAATCTAACAGGGGAAATTCCATCATGGATATGCAATTTGAGCAGTCTTTATGTCCTTGATTTGTCAGACAATAATTTAAGTGGTGAGCTTCTTCAATGTTTGGGCAATTTCGGTGGTGGACTTTCAGTGTTAAGCTTGCAAGGGAAAACCTTCTTTGGGACAACCCGAGATACCTTCATGAATGGAAGTGATTTGAGGATGGTTGATTTGAGCCATAATCCATTACGAGGAAAAATTCCTAAATCATTGGCCAATTGTGCAGTGTTAGAAATTTCTAATCTTAGGAATAACCAAATCAATGACACTTTTCCTATACGGTTGGGAAGTCTTTTGGAGTTAAATATTCTCGTCTTACAATCCAACAACTTCCGTGGAGAAATCAAGGAACCTGAAATGGAGTGTGGATTTCCAAAGCTTTGAATCATTGACGTATCTAACAATAGCTTTATGGATAAGCTTCCATCAAAATATTTTCAATGTTGGAATGCCATGAAATTTTCCAATTCAAGCCAACTGAGATATATGGAAAATTTTCTCTCTTCGTATTTTTCATTTTGACTTCTATAGATACTTCCCCAAAATGACTATTCAATAACAATGAGCAACAAAGGCCAAATGATGACACATGACAAGATCCCAGATATTCTTAAGGGTATTATCCTCTCGAGCAATAGATTTGATGGGGAGATGCCAACATCGATTGCCAATTTAAAGGGACTTCATATTCTCAGCCTCGCCAGCAATAACCTCCAAGGCCATATTCCATCTTGTTTGGGCAGCCTAACAAATTTGGAATCATTAGATCTCTCAAAAAATAGGTTTTAAGGACAGATTGCATCGCTGCTAACTAGACTCACATTCCTTGAATTCTTCAACGCCACGCACAACAATCTCACGGGACCCATTCCACAAGCAAAGCAATTTCCTAGATTTGGCTACAGTTCGTTTAATGGGAACTCTAGATTATGTGGGAAGCCTTTGCCCAAAGAATGTGAGAATTCTGAAGCTCCAGCAAATGAGGCTCATATTGAAGGCTCGGAGGCTCTATTTTCAGGTGCATCTGATTGGAAAATCGTTCTAACAGGTTGTACAGGTATAATTGTTGTAGGATTGGTTTTCGGGTTTAATTTCAGCACAGGTATAGTCCGATGGTTTCCGAAGAAATTGGGGATGCAACTAAAAACAAGAAAGAGAATAAGGAGGCATGGAAACTGAATGTAATTAGGCTTTTTTCTTCGAGGAGTTGACACCATCAATTATGAGTACTTGTTTTTCTTTCCTCTATATTGTTAGTGTACTATTTTGTGATTGTTTTTAATTCTACTATCAGAACGATTTTCCACTTAGATGCGCCTGAAAACACAGACTCCTCTGAGCCTTCCATATGATTTTCATTTGTTGGAGCTTCTGAAGTCTCACACTGTTTGGACAAAGGCGTTCCACAGAATCCCGAGTTCTCATCAAATAAACTATGGTCAAATGTAGGAAATTGGTTTGCTTGTGGTACGGGTCCAACGAGATTGATGTGTGAGACATTAAAGAATCCAAGGAATGTGAGATCAACCCAATTGTTGAGGAATCTTATCTGAAAGATAATTATCGGAGAGATCCAATGATTCTAAATCTGTTGGCTTGCCTAAACATGATGGAATATGGCCATGGAGACTATTGTTGGCAAGGCTGAGAATTTGAAGTCCCCTTAAATTTGAAATGGATGTTGGAATCTCTCCATCAAATCTATTGCTTGAGAGGCTAATGTCAGAGAGAATATTTAGGATCTTGCCATACGACATCATTTGGCCTTTGTTGCTTATTGTTGATGAATAATCATAAGTGCTGTCAAACCCAATTCAAATAATTATTGGGACTAGAGCAATGAAACATTGCATATGTTAGTTCACTTGCATTGAAAACTTGCATAGAATTCCAACATTGGAAATATTTGGATGGAAGCTTCCCGGTAATTCTATTGTTAGAGAGGTCAATAATATAGAGTTCAGGGAACCCACATTGAGTTCTAGATTCTGTTATCATGACATGCAATTTGTTGGATTTTAGGATGAGAATGTTCAATATGGAAGAGTTCCTAACCAAGAAGGGAAAGTATCACTAATTTGGTTATTCCCAAGATCAAGAAATTCTAAACTTGAACAATTGGCCAAAGATCTCGAAATTCTTCCTTGTAATAGATTATTGCTTGAATCAATCATTCTAAAAAACTTTCTGTTCAAGAAGGTTTAAGGGAATGCTTCCAGAAAATTTATTGTGCTATAGATCTAATATTACAAGAGGATTACTAAAATTGCCTTAACATTGAAGAAGCAAGCCACTTAAGTTATTGCAAGACAAATCAAGGCTTTCAAGAATACCCAAATTGCGTATCCAGGATAGAATTTCCCCCGCTAGGCTGTTATTTGAAGCTAGATAGTTCACGGTATTCTAAAGTGGAACTAGGAGCGGTCCTTGTTGACAATTAGAGCTAAGATCGAATAAAAAGCGATCATAACTCCATGGAAAAACGACAGCGTGTTGATGAAACCCTGTTAAAAAGTTATGGAAAAGGTTCAAGTAGACGAAATTCTACATACTGGGGTCTAACAACCATATAGGTACTTTCTCATGTATTTTATTGGAGTAAAGGTCGAGCAACTTCAAATGATGTTGGTATTTCAAGAAATTTAGAATTTCAGTGAGTTTACATGAACGCAGTCCTACAAACAAAAATTATGTGAAGCAGCACCAGAAGTGGCTTTGATGAGCCACGACGACTTGTTCGATGAGAGAAATAGCTCCCCTAGGTGTTTAAGATTAACAAGAAACATATCTAGATCCATTGTGCCATTAAAACTATTGTGAGAAAAGTCAAGGGAGCCGAGTTGGGTAAGGTTAATTACTAAGTAAAGATGGAATTTGACTTGAAAATTTTGCATTCAAATAAATGCAATATCTCCAATGATCTAAGATTACCAATAGAAACAAGTAACTCACCATAAATATTACTAAATGCAAGAAACAACCAATAAAGCTCGGTCAAATTACCTAGTGAAGGTGGAACTTTGCCCCAAATTTTACATGATTCCACATGCAATATTTTCAAAGAACTAAAATTTTCTATAGACGAAGGCAACTCACGTGAAAATCTATTAAATGGAAGCTGTGGTTCTTCCAAAGAAGCCAGATTTCTAATTGAAGTTGGAAACTGACCCGATAGTTCATTCGTTGAAATGTCAAGTTCTTTCGAAGAATCAAGATATCCAATGGAGGTAGGCAACTCACCAGATAATTTATTAGATGACAGGTACCAAGTGAAGATGGAATTTTTCCTGTGAATTTGAAAAAAAAATCAGTGAAATGCAAATGTTGTCACATATATTAAGGATAAAGTCAAGCGAGGTGAGAATTTAGTTACCTAGCAATTCGCAGCCTGAGAGTGATAAAAAAGTAAAGACGACAGATTTGTCAGGCTATAAGGTATTGGAGAAGAAACTGTCACACCATCAAGATCAAACTCTTTGAGGTTAGTTAGCTTCTCAATAGATTTCTAAGACTTGGCTTCTCAAGTTGGAGATTATGATTATATGATAAACGAGGGGACACCAAGTTGGAAAGCTCTAGAATTTCCAATGGTATTTGACTAAGAAAAGCAGAAAAAGAGAGGTTTAATGAGATAAACTCGAAAGGTTAATAAATGGGATTTCAGAACCATTGAAGTCGTTAAAAGAAAGATCAAGCCACTCAAGATCGACAAGCGTGAAAAAGCTGCTGCTAGAGTTGATAGAACCCTGGAGGCAGCTACTCGAGAGGTCAACCTTGATGACACGACCTGTGTTTTTATTGCACTGGACACCATCCCATGAGCAGGAGTCAATGTTTCCTTCTTCAGGCTTCCATGAAGCTGATTTGGGACGACATGGATGCTAGGGATAAGTCTCATTAATGATGAGGCTTTCTTTGAATTGCCACAAAGCAAAGCGCTCATCATCATAGCAGAGTGGAGACAACATCGAATTAGCAATTGTAAAATTAAAGAAGATGAGGGAAAAAACAAACAACATAAATATTGTGAATAATAAACCCATAGTTTCCTGACAATAAATTCGTAAATTTTTATAAATGTGAAGAAACATAAGGATCTTGGTTTCCTTTTATAGGCAATAATGTGCAGCCATAGGCCCATAGCAAAGCTCAAATTTCCCATTCTGAATGCAAATATTCAACATACGTATAAAAGTCCACATGTTGAATTGAATTGACCTCTCATTATTTGACAAATGTCTCTGTCGATTATGTTTAAAAAAGGCACCCATTGTCTTATGGGGGCTCTTTTTTTCTTTATATCCACTCTGGCACTCTTCATATCTCTTATTTTGAAAAATAAAAAAATATATATTTCGTCTCAGTAGGAATTTTTTCATTTTTTTTCTTCAGTAAGTCAGTAACGCATACAGAATTTAATTTGAATTTTCTCCTTGCATCAAAACCAATAATCATGAAGTATATCTTTTCTCACTTAATAATAATCATGATAATAGTAAAAATAAAGACAATCATAATAACAATTAATAAACATTTGAAATTAGTAGAATATTGGGAAATTATGAGTTTGATCCAAAATCACTTAACAGAGTTGAAGACCCTGATCCTTTTAATTCGAATAATTTTACACAAATCATTTTCCATCGGCCACGTGTGTACACCGAGGATAACCATGGCAGCAAAATGTAAAAAAATAGAAAAGAGGAGAAAAATCGGCCACGTGTGCACGAGGAAAATAAAAATAATAATCATCATCATCGTAGCAACGACGCCGTTTAATGGGATGGCGAAAGGTGGATCGCGAACCGTACTGATAACGTCGCCGTTTAGGGCGAGCTTTAGCTCTAGAGATGATGATTGATGGCCTAGCACCGCCAGACCGTAATCGACTGCTGCCGCACCCAGGATAAGCTCACCTCACTCCAATCAGAATTCCCCAATTCCGACCACCACCTCCTCCTGAATGTCGATGCCGTCAGTACTGCCTCTTCATTAACTAAGTAATTAATTAATTAATTGATTGATTATTATGCTTTTAGGAGTAATAATACTGAATGATAAATTAATTTTGTTCTTTTCAAAGATTATATACAACAGGCAATTATCTATAATTGCCTGTTGTTTTTGTTTCAAGCTTTTAATGCAATATTTATGTAGCTAAATAAACAAAATTCAGGCTTTCTAATTTTACTACTAGAAAGCCTGCAAGTTCTATTGGCCAAAATTTGTTTCCTTATTGCAGATCATAAAATTTGTTTTTATTTAGATATATTTTAAAGACTTCAAATTAATGATGACATAGAATGTCACAAGAATATGTTGTTAGGCATGAAAAGAAAAGAGTAGTTAGCAGTTTTATGAGTTCAGGACGACGAGAACGAGTTATTTGACTTGGAATGAAATTGACTCGTCTATGCAGCTGTGCATGCATCAATGCGGTGGTCAATTGTCTTACTCATTCAAAACTTCATGCGTCCGTTCTGGTTCTGAAATGACATTTTCTTGAATGTTTTTCGCCTATAATTACTGTAACGTTGAAATCTGATAGCTTGTGCAACAAATAAAGAGAATTATTGACTCTGTCCTTTTCTTTTACTTTAATCCTCCTTAATGTGAAACTGCTTTGTCCATAGGGCTAACTTTACAATGCGGGTAGCATTAATAAACATAACAAGATTTGGGATGTTTCGCCTGAAGAATTTGTACGAATGCTAATATACGTGTTCAAGAAGTCTTCCGACTCTTGAGACCTGACACCTAATTTTAACTTCCAGAATGGTTTTGCATGAAATTATGGGTTGTTAACGTGAGATATGTTGGGGAAAAATCAGGTTTTTAAATTTTTATAAAACCTTTTGAAGTAATTAAATAAACACATATGCTTTTAAAGAGCATATTTTCCCAACAAGATATAGGTTACATTTTCATTTTCTTTGGGAAATTTATGTGTGACTAAATGACAATTTTATTAGACTAATTGTATTGCATTTGAAAGATGTATGTATACAGATATGGATATCTAACGGATGCCAGAAGAATGGTTGAATGGACAATTTCTAGGAAAATGCTGCAAATCAGAGTGAAACCAATTAGTGCTCATGGACATGATAATATGATATACTTGAGTTTTTGTATCTGAGTTCTTGGCTGATGAAGAATTTCCTATCAGTCGTGCAGGAAAAACTTTGGAAAGTTCTATCAATTAGCATAGATAAATCACAACATTAGTTAAATCAACCAAAAAAGATAGCTAAATTTATATGAATGGAAACCTTGTGCATCCTTGGCAAGAAATTTAGGTGCAGCAGAGCCCATCTCAGAAATCATCAGCTGAAGCTCATGGGAAATTCATGCGTACCGTGCATTAGTAGCTCAGCTCAAGAAATCTAAAGGAAATATACCCCCGCAGTACTCGGGGAGTAAAACTCAAATTAAATTCTTGACCTTGAGAATAATTAAGTTGAGGAGGCTCCATCACTCAAGCGATGGGTGCATAGCTTACAAAGAAGAGTGACAGTGACTCTCGAGTGGAGCCAATGCTAAACAAAGCTTCAAGTCAACTATGTCATTTTAGTGGTAACATGTGTTCAAAGAGATGTTTAATTATTGATGGAAGAACTTTTAATGAAAATTTTGATTATTTTAAGATTGCCTTCACTGGACAAGAATATGTCAACTTCAATGACAAATGCCCTCGAGTAAGCACAGAATATTCAACACACCGTGGGCGTGGAGTTACTGAAAACTTTTATTTCGGAGTCAAAATGAAGAAAATAGTTTTCAAAAATGGACCAAGGCCATCTCCTTTGAAATATAAGGCAGAGGACTTTGAATGGATTGCCAGGTACTTTTCCTCACTGCACTCTTCTGTCTACTTCTTTTCTTTCTTTCTTTCTTTTTATTTATTATTTTTTAAAGATAAAATATCAGCATCTGGTTTATTTCGGAAACTAACTCTGATGCATTTCTAATATCAGCATCTGGTTTTACAGTAAGAGCTGCAATCGTCAAGAACAATTTTAATGGGGAGCATTAAAAGTTTCAAACTACGAGTGCATGTATTTACCAAACGCTTGATAAACTTCCTCGAATATGCAAAATATTAAAACATGTAAATGCCGAGAAGGNTACTCGGGGAGTAAAACTCAAATTAAATTCTTGACCTTGAGAATAATTAAGTTGAGGAGGCTCCATCACTCAAGCGATGGGTGCATAGCTTACAAAGAAGAGTGACAGTGACTCTCGAGTGGAGCCAATGCTAAACAAAGCTTCAAGTCAACTATGTCATTTTAGTGGTAACATGTGTTCAAAGAGATGTTTAATTATTGATGGAAGAACTTTTAATGAAAATTTTGATTATTTTAAGATTGCCTTCACTGGACAAGAATATGTCAACTTCAATGACAAATGCCCTCGAGTAAGCACAGAATATTCAACACACCGTGGGCGTGGAGTTACTGAAAACTTTTATTTCGGAGTCAAAATGAAGAAAATAGTTTTCAAAAATGGACCAAGGCCATCTCCTTTGAAATATAAGGCAGAGGACTTTGAATGGATTGCCAGGTACTTTTCCTCACTGCACTCTTCTGTCTACTTCTTTTCTTTCTTTCTTTCTTTTTATTTATTATTTTTTAAAGATAAAATATCAGCATCTGGTTTATTTCGGAAACTAACTCTGATGCATTTCTAATATCAGCATCTGGTTTTACAGTAAGAGCTGCAATCGTCAAGAACAATTTTAATGGGGAGCATTAAAAGTTTCAAACTACGAGTGCATGTATTTACCAAACGCTTGATAAACTTCCTCGAATATGCAAAATATTAAAACATGTAAATGCCGAGAAGGAAAATTTAAATGAACCGGCAATAGTGTTGGGAAAGTAGAAAAAAGAGAATTAAATAGACCAATGAAATAGTGGAGAAATAAATCCCTGATAGAACCTCATCCTACCAAATACATTTTTAATTAAATTATTAATTAATTGACACTTAACTACTTCTCACTAGTCTTAAGCCTTTGTCTCATCATACATATGACTTTTAAAATGCTGATTTATTATTACATGGTTCATGAATCTGACACGAAATTAGCGGTACCGAATTGAATTAAATTTTCCTGGTTCTTGTTTGTGTCATATTTAATATAATTTGTTTTCTTAGTTAATTTAAAAATTATTCAAACTGCAAATCAAACATCCATATTTAATGGAAAGGAAACCAAGATCGAAAGAAGGGAAAAGGAAGAGCGATAAGAAATATATGATTCAAGAGCACTACCCTCGCTCTGATAGACTAATACTATGATTAAAATGAAAGGTTCGGAAAATGCTTTCATATATTATTATTTTTACAAGTGTAAAATGCAAAGGATTATATGCAAAATTCCAGTTGACCCTAAAGGTTAATAAAGGAAAGCAACTGAAAGCAAAGCTGTAAAATCTCTAAAATTAAGGAAATAAAAGTAGAAAAGCATATAAAATTGGAGAACAAAATGTTTTGTAATTGAGAGGGCAGTAAGGCAATCAAATATATTCTCCGACAAGATAAAATTACCTCAAATAACTTTCAAATTATGAATACAAGGGAAAAGGACACCTACACCCCTTAGGTTTGGGAAAATAATTATGTAAACCCTCAAGTTTTTACTAAGGGACACTAAAATCCTCTTTTGACTATAATACCCTTTTATTTTATTAAATAGAAATATAATATTAAAATAAATGAAACTATATATACCTTTTAAAATAATTTCAATATTTAAAAATGTTTTAATAATTTACAATCTTATATTATATTAAACTAAATTTGTAATAAATAGAAACATAATATTGAAATAAATATTTAAACATTTAAATTATTTTCAATAATGTATAAAATAATTTTAATATTATAATACATGAGATACATTTTATTAGTTGTAAAATCTATTTAACCCAAAGATTTATTCAAAACTTTTATAATAAGTAGAAATATATTATTAAAATGAATATAAAAATTTACATTTTAAAATTACTTTACATACTAAAAATTCTAATATTATTAGTCTACCAGATAAATTAAAATATTTAAATTATATTTATATTTAATAAAAAAATTTAAAATCAATTTTTAATTATTAAGTTCAAAGGGGATTATACTTAAAATAGAGTCTTAATGGTCTTTATTGAAAACTTGGAGATTTGCGTGACTATTTCCCCAAATCTTGAAGTATAGGTCTCCTTTTCCCTAAATACAATTGGAAAATTTCGAACGGATCAGCCTAAATCGTAGACAAGAAGATATCAACATCAACGACAAATGCCCTCGAGTATGCAGAATATTCAACGCACCGTGAAGGACAAAATTTTAGTGAACAGGATAGAAAAGAGGCAAATTTATTGACCCGTTTTATGAACAACTAATTATTGAAAATGAAAGGAATTAATAAGGTCCCCATGAATAAAAAATCCCTCCTGACCCATGTTGAGCGGATCGAACCTTTAAATTGGGTCGCTTCAACGTATCTTAGCTAAGTAGTAACACTCATTCTTAGTTATAAATATTTGATAAATATTATGATTGTTTTAATGGAATTTATTTTAAGATGAGAACATTCAAGTCTTTTTCAGAATTTAAATAAGAATTACGTTTTTATCTAATATTGAGGGCTACACATTTTCTTTCTTTCCATACTAATAAATTATTTGATATTGGTTTCACCCAAAAATTTAAAAAAAAATGGTAATCATAATAAGAGGAATTGGAATATATTCTCTGTGAAAGAGGAATTAGTAAATATTCTCTCTGAATAAGCGAAAATTTTTATTCAAGATTAACATGAAATTGGACAATAGATGTGACTTTATTATATAGGCTCATAACTTAGGACTATAAAACGGAAGCGACTAAATCTGTGAGCTCAATAAATACTAACATGACTGAAATAAGTTAACTACCTAAGTAAACCTAAATACCTAAAGTATATTTAACATTCACAATTGCAATTAAAAAGTATAGAAAGAGTGATAAAAGAATTAGAATTTCTGAAAAAAATGGTACATATAATTACTCTGGCGAATTAATTGAGTTAAAAAACGGTGTCCACACGGATAATGGAATTTTCAAGGCATTGCTGGGAATCAAAAGAACCATGTGATGAACACTACATTTTAGATTTCCAATGTTGTAACTACGAGTGCTAGTAAAAGTAATTAAGATGTTTTGATGTTTTTATCTTCTATTTTTAACAAAGTGCACGACATTTGAGACTTGACATCTAGTTTTAGTTTTGCATGAAATGAAATAATGGAATTTTGGGTTGTTAATCGTATTGCATTCGAAAGCCGAAAGATGTAATAACCACACATATATAGCTCGATCATTTCACCGACTTTGACTCGAAAAAAAAGGGACAAAAATCACCGAAGTAAACTCCCATATGAAGTACCAGAAACATTAACATATAATTAAAACTCAATCTCAACTTATGCTAAATTAAGGCTCCGTTTACTACAATAGTGCTTAAGCGATAGTTGCCATGTAATGAAATTAAATTTTAGCTACGAAATAAAATGTGAGAGTTTTTGTTAAGTGTAACTTTTAAATAATAATTTTATCAAACTAAAATTGGCGACAACAGTGTAATCTTTTTGCTAGATGACTATGAGATAACATCACTTAACTTTCAGTTAAATGAAATTATATTAAGGTATGTCTCACATTAACTAGAAAAGGCGAATTAATTGGGTTTATAGGTAAGATATTTTTCAATAAATTAATCTTTTGGATTGGATAAACATCCTAGGTCCGGTTCCCCCAAGTAATACACCGAACACCTTAGAGTTATAGTTTAAAAGTCATCAAGACATCTGTTAGATAGCAATACAAAATGGATCGGTCTGGTAGACAAAGATTATGTCAATAACATCAATGATAAATGCCCTTGAGGATACGGAATACTCAAGATGACGGGAAGGAAAAATTAAGTGAACAGGTAATAGCATTAGATGAGAAATTATTGAAAGTGAAAGGAAATATAAACCCCCGACGGACAAGTTCGATATATCCTATAAAATAATTTTTTTTTCAAAAAAAAAAAGAAAAAGATTATGAATAACACATTAAACAAAAAATTAGTTTTTTTAATTCTTTTTTTGGGGATGTTGCCGCTCCAGAAATTAATTTTTGTTAGCAAATTAATGGCTAAATTATCAGTTAAAAATTTAGTTAGCTTTCAGTTTTTTGTTGGCTAGATTAAAAGCGAAAGTATTTTCCAATACGGAGCGGACGAAGACCTAAATTGATACTTATTAAAGATAGACTCTCACTAGTCTCGAGTCAATGTTCCATGAGCCTTCATCACGTCCTAGTCATATATAGGGATGGTAATTTATGATGCAAGTACAATTAATACATTGAATCTATTAGGAAATATGTCTTACTTTTCAATAAGGATTTTCTATAATATTTTCTTCTTGAGTAAGACTCCTATTTAAGGAATAAGTAATTTTTCCTTTCGGACTTTTATTGATTCAATGAGGAATACAATTAGTATAAGGAAATGAATACTTCTCCTACAAGAAATAATCACTATATGTAGGAAGGTTGGGTTCACTTGTTTGTATAAGATAGCACAACAATCAATTTTCTACAAGTAGATAGCTTCTAGTGTGAGAGCAACGGTAATTCTATTAAGAGATTGGGTGTTATTGGGGTTTCATGTGTGAGAAAAATACTAAAGTGTTTGTAATAATTTTTCACATATTGGATTTTTCTCTCGTTATCCTTGGTGGCCATGGTTTTTCCTCTATTATAAGAGTCTTCCATGTAAATTCTTGTATTGTGTGATTGGTTTTATTCTCGATCTATTTTGTGTTTATTATTTATTTGATATTTTTGATTGCAGGATCTTGGATGGGATTAAAATTCCCTAACAAGTGTTATCAGAGATAAAGTTTGTTCTGCATAACAATTATATATGTATACAAACAAATTTTCAAATCCTGTGATAATTGAGGTTGAAAGTGGAAGAATCAAGTTTGGCTTCTACTAAATTCAAGTCTACCAATTTTAAGTCAAGGATGTATTGATTCAATCTGGAGTACGCAAGGCTTAGAAGGGCAAACCATCTCCTGCTTCTAACAGTGTGATGAATATATAATACATACATATTTTACCATTAATTAAATAATTGTTAGTTATATTTATTTGTTATTTTTAATTAATTGTATTGTTTTATTGAATAAGAAATTAATTAGAGATTATGGATAAAAAGAGCATAAATAAATTCAATTTGTGAGCATTAAAGATTAATTAACTTGGAAGCAATTATGCTTATATGCATGTTAATTCAAGACAAGGAACCCGAATTCAACAAATTCATTTAGCCATGCATGCGGACAAAGAAGATAAAGGGGTGGAAAGCAATAGAAAGGGACCCGCACTTGACTTGCATGAGTGGAAAAGGAATGAAAATTCTTTTTTGAAGCACACGTGATAGAAGCCAAGACAAGTTAAAAGTTTTGCCAGCACATGAAGGATTAAAGGAATTTTAATTGGGCTTTGCAAGAATGGGCTGATTTTAGATTGTGTGATCAATTCACTAGCTATCATTATTTGACAAGGATTCGGCTAGGGATTAAAGATATAAAAGCCAAACTTTGGCTTGAGAATAGAGTGGGGGGGAGCCGCCAGGGGACGGAAAAACAAAAGTTCAGGAAGCGAGAGCTGCAGACACAAGACACAAGGCTGGGCAGCAGCAGTTCGGTTTCCATGAGTGACTTTATTTATTTTGTTGCTCCCAACACAAGTATGTCTAGCTAATTTTCTTATACTGAGGTTAAGGATGAAACCCTATTCAATGAAATAATTATCTTTTTATTTATTTAATTCCCATATATGTTCTTTGATGATTATGGTTTTTATTTCACATGATTAATTGGATGTTATTAAAATCTTTTCATCAATTCTGTCATGCATTATTGATTGTTAGGATTAATATTCGATTAAATCTATGCTTGGATTTATAAAGTTTATACATGATTATCTTTGATTCTATGTCTTTCATTAAATTGTTTACATGGAGTGCTTAGGAAAACTTTGACTCTTTGTTATTCAATATGTTCACATGGGATACTTAGATGTCATACTATTAAGCGGAAAAAGAACCTATATTAGATTTAATTACTTGGGCTTAATTGTTATATCCATGAGATGACATAGATTGATTTCGAGTTGTCACTCTAAAATTGGGGATTAATGAATATTTAGATAATTACTAGTTGAATAGTGGTGGATTCTGAAACCTTGGTAATTCTTATCTTATTGAATTCTCCTTTATTTTAATTTCTTTCTTAGTTTAATTGGTTTAATTTTCTTAGAAACTCAATTTGGTCAACTAGGTTAGAATTAATATTAATTTTAGATTTAAATTAGACTTTTCAATTTATAACAATCCCTGTGGGATCAACCTCGTTACCACTATTCTATCTCTAGATTCGTGCGCTTGTGAGTACATTAAAATTTTCACAACACAGTGACTCTGGGAAATTTGTTATAAGTGATGAAGATTGGGAAGAATTAGATGAAAGAGGTGCTATATGATTATGTCTAACAAAGAATGCTCTTGCGAATGTAGGAAAAGTTTCTTCGGCAAAAGAAATTTAGGAGAGACTAGAAAATTTGTACCAATAAAGAGCATCTCTAATTGTTTGTATGTTAAGAATGATTGAAGGTACAAAAATTTATGATCATCTTAGTGACATAATTAGAAGCAATTGGAGTTAAAATTAAAGAGGAAGACAAGGCACTTAGGCTATTGTGGTCTCTTTCAACTTCCTACAAGCATTTGTTGCCTACTTTACTGTATGGGAAAGAGGTTGTGGATCTTGAATAAGTTAGCAGTACTCTAATTTTATAAGAAAGAAGGATGAGTGGTGGAAATAATAAAGCTTATGATGATTTGACATTGATAGTTGGTAATTGGAAGAAAGCTAACTCTAAGAAGAAAGGAGTCTATTGGGTCTGTAGACAATCAGGACTACTTAAAAGGGATTCTCAAAAAGTAATTGGGAGAAGTTTGCCAAGTGGTCTAAGTAGGTGTACGAAGATAATTTATTTGATCAAATACCATAAAAAACTCTAGAGCTCTCCAACTTGATATTCCTTAATCTATCACAAAATAGACACGATCATGGTAGACTCGAACTATAGAAGCCCAATCTCGCAAATCTGGTCGAGAAGTTAAGCAATCTAAAATCACTTGACCTTGGTGATGTTTCTATTCATTCAAAGATACCTCATAACTTGACAAATCTATCTTCTTTAACATTTTCATCTCTCTAAAACTATGAATTGCAAGGTAATTGAATTTTATATATTTTCTCCTAAACTAATATACATGCATGTTGTTGTTAAGTATATATTTTTTTACTTGAAATCACCAATTGTAATGTTAAATTCATTACTGTAAACTAATATTATTTTTAATTTTCTACTTAATATATATTTGTGTGTGTGTGTGTGTATATATATATATATTTTATAAATTTCATAAAGAACTCTATCTTTACTCGATAATTTGTCCAAGCTTTTTAAGTTAGACCTTACAATAAATGAATTAATGGGTGAGCTGCTTGTTTCCTTTAGAAATCTTTGTTCTTTGAAAAAAAAAAAGATCTTTTTTAAAATAACTTGTCTGGTGAGTTGTCTACTTCCATGTAAAATCTTTTTTATTTGGAAGAACTTGACCTTTCATTCAATAACTTATCGGGAGAGCTCCTATGGTCCACTAGAAATTGTAACTCCTTGAGGAGATTATCTTTAGCATCATGTAGTTTTTGGGGACAAAGTTCCACATTCAATTGGTAATTTTACCCATCTGCAATTGTTGGCCTTTTATTTTAACAAATTTTCAAGTGAGTTGCCTGCTTCCATCGGAAATCTTAGGTCATCAGAGATATTAGACATTGAAAACTACAATCTTTTAGGTCCAATTCCATCTTCACTCACAAATCTTACCCAACTCATTGACCTTGACCATTCTCAAAATTCTTAGAGAGGAATGATATAGCTAGATTCTTTGATAAGAAAGAAGAATGAAGAAGATAATAGCGGTGAGAAAAAAATAATAATAATTTAATAGCCAATTTTGGTTATAAAAAGGGAGAGCTCCCTATTTCATTTGTGCATCCAATTTTGGTGAGAGAATAAAAGCTGAGAGATTGAGTGATTTTAAGGGCATAAAATTATAAAGCTCTTGTGAGTCTAGTGAGTGAGAGATTGGGTGTATTGGGGTTCTAGGAAGTGAGCTAAACTATTACAATACTTGTAATCCTCATATCACTAGTAAAATATTTTTCTTCTATCTTCGCCTGTGGATGTAGGCTAAAAACCGAAGCACGTAATTTCCTGGTGTTCTCTTTCGTGCTTGTTCTTATTTTCTTCGAATTTCATTTTAGTTGTGGCCCAACTCCAACCATCAATTTCCTATTAGTGGTAGCAGAGCTACTAGTTTTTTTTTTTTTTAGTCGGTGGTACTGTTCATGTAAAAGTATTGTTCACGTATACGACATTGTTCACGTATATGATACTATTCACGAATACAACACTTTTTATATATACCGTTACTGTTAACATATACGGTTATC
Organism: Citrus medica; assembly: GCA_002013955.2. NCBI lineage: Eukaryota > Viridiplantae > Streptophyta > Magnoliopsida > Sapindales > Rutaceae > Citrus > Citrus medica. The sequence continues at coordinate 65,435 of MKYO02030079.1, read as the reverse complement.
GTTCACGTGAAACGGTGGGAGCCGATTCTAGTAAAGTTAGTTCGTGGTGAAAAGAAATGGCGGCAAAATACGAAATTGATAAGTTTAACGGAAATAATTTTTCGTTGTGGAAAATGAAGATAAAAGCTGTATTGAGGAAAAATAATTGCTTGGCAGCAATTGGAGAAAGGCACATGGAGATAATTGATGACAAGTGGAACGAGATAGATGGCAACGCCATTTCTGATCTATATTTGGCACTTGCGGATGGAGTATTATCCAGTGTGGCAGAGAAAAAGACAGCAAAGGAAATATGAGATATTCTCACAAAATTGTACGAGGTCAAATCACTGCACAATAAGATCTTCTTAAAAAGAAGACTCTATACTCTTTGAATGGCAGAATCTATATCGGTGACCGACCACATCAACACCTTGAAGACTCTGTTTTCACAATTCACAACGTTGGATCATAATATAGAGGAAAATGATCGTGCAGAGCTTCTACTTTAAAGTCTACCAGATTCTAACTTATCATCAACCTGACAAACAACAATCCATCGAACAGTCTAATTTTTGATGATATTGCAGCCTCCGTATTAAATGAGGAGAGCAGGGGGAAAAATAAGAAAGACAGACTAGCGAGTTCATAGTAAGCAGAAACGCTATCGGTGACGAGCGGGAGATCAACGGAAGGTGGCCCCAATGGGAGTCACAATCATAGTAGGTCAAAATCAAGAAGTAAGAAGAATATCAAATGCTACAATTGTGGCAAGAAATGGCACGTCAAGAAAGAGTGTTGGAGTAACCAAAAGAGAAAAGAGGGCAAAGAACCCTAGTCATCAAATGCTCAGGGGTGTGTAGCAAGTATCTCGGATGATGGCGAAATTCTCTACGACGAGGCACTAACTATTTCAGAAGGCAGAAAACGGCTATCTGATGTCTGACTTATAGACTCAGGAGCTACCTGGCACATGACTTCTTGGAAAGAATGGTTCCACACATATGAACCTATCTTATGAGGTTATGTATATATAGGAGATGATCATGCCTTAGAGATTGCTGGCATTAGCACTATCAAAATAAAAATGTTTGATGGTACAATTCGCACAATTGAGGAGGTACAACATATTAAAGGCCTGAAGAAGAATCTACTGTCTTTGGGACAAATGAATAGTTATGGCTACAAAACTCATATAGAGAATGGAATTATGAAGATTGTTAAAGGCACGCTTGTATTGATGAAGGCAGAAAAGATCAGTGTTAATCTATTCATGCTTAAAGGAGAAACACTACAGGAAGCTAATGCGTGTGTCGTATCAAATGGAGAAGAGTTATCAATGATGTGGCATCTTAAATTTAGCCACATGTCAAAACAAGGTTTGAAAATTCTCTCAGAACAAAAATTACTTCCAGGGCTCAAATCGATAAGCTTACCATTTTGCGAGTATTGTGTTACAAGTAAGCAGTATAAATTAAAATTTAGTAGATCTATTGCTAGAAGTAAATGCATTCTAGACTTAGTTCACTTTGATGTTTGGGAATCACCAGACATATCCATGGGAGGTGCAAAGTACATGGTGACTTTCATTGATGATTATTACAGAAGATGTTGGGTGTATCCAATTAAGAAAAATTCAGATGTATTTCCAGTGTTTAAAGAATACAAAGCGCGGGTGGAACTTAAATCCAGCAAAAGAATCAAGTGCTTGAGGACGGATAATGGTAGAGAGTATTTAGACGGCGAGTTTCTTACTTTTTATAAGTAAGAAGGTATTCAGAGGCAGTTCACGGTAGCATACACTCCTCAACAAAATAGAGTGGCAGAGCGGATGAACAGGACTCTTACAGAATTGAATAAGAGTTATGTTGAAGATTGATGGTCTACCCAATTCATTCTAGGCAGAAGCAGCCAAAACTGCCTGTTATATAGTAAATCGGTCGCCATCCACAGCAATTGGACTGAAGACAACTATGGAAATGTTGACTGGAAAGCCAGCTGATTACTCCTCCTACATGCATTTGGATGTCCTGTGTACGCGATGTACAATGCCGAAGAAAGAACAAAACTAGATCTAAAATTTAGGAGGTGTATCTTCTTGCAGTGTGCTGATGAAGTAAAGTGTGCTGATGAAGTAAAGGGGTATCGTCTGTGGGACCCCACTGCTCCCAAGATTGTCATCAGCAAAGATGTTATCTTTGTAGAAGATAAACTGTAAAGAAGAGATGAGGATGATAGCATTATAAAAGAAAAGTCAGAGACTGTATCGGTATATGTGAAAAATAATCTGGAAAAAGAAGATTCAGATTCTTCTGAAGCAACACGAGAGCACGAGGAACAAGAACTAGTCGAGTCCGAAGCTCTAGAAGTTTGTCGGTCAACTCGTGAGAGACGACTGCCAGCGTGGCACTCGAAGTATGTCACAGAGATCAATGTTGCATATTGTCTTCTAACAGAGGATGAAGAGCCATCAACTTTCCATAAACCTTTAAACAACTCAAATGTTGCTTTGTGGGTGACAACAATGCAGGAAGAAATTGAAGCTCTACACAAAAATAAGACATGGAAACTTGTACCACTACCACATGGAAGAAAAACCATTAGAAACAAATGGGTCTACAAGATCAAACGTGATGGCAACGACCAAGTGGAGCGGTATCGTGCAAGATTGGTGGTGAAAGGATATGCTTAGAAAGAAGGTATTGACTTCAGCGAGTTATTTTCTCCGGTAGTTCGACTCACGATAGTCAGAATAGTCTTAGCGAGGTGTGCTACATTTGACCTACATCTAGAGTAGTTAGATATGAAAACTGCATTTCTTCATGGAGAACTTGAAGAAGAAATTTTATATGCTCCAACCAGAAGGTTTTGCTGAAATAAGAAAGGAGAACTTGGGTTGCAGGTTGAACAAATCTCTATACGGTCTCAAACAGGCGCCGAGGTGTTGGTATAAGAGATTTGATTCCTTCATCATGAGCCTTGGATACAACAGACTCAGTTCAGACTATTGTATATATTATAAAAAGTTTAAAGATAATGATTTTATCATTTTACTGTTGTACGTGGATAACATGTTGGTAGCAGGCCCTAACAAAGATCGAGTCTAAAAATTGAAGGCACAATTGGCTAGGGAGTTTGAAATGAAGGACTTGGGACCAACAAACAAATTCTAGGGATGCAAATTCACCGAGACAGAAATAACATGAAGATTTGGCTTTCTCAAAAGAATTACTTGAAGAAAAGCTTACGATGCTTCAACATGCACGATTGTAAGCCAATTTCTACCATACTTCCTATTAATTTCAAATTATCCTCAAGTATGTGTCCTAGCAATGAAGCAGAGAGGAAGGAGATGTCTCGAGTACCGTATGCATCAGCAGTGAGAAGTTTGATGTTCGCTATGATATGTACTAGACCAGACATTGCACTAGCAGTGAGAGCAGTCAGTCTATACATGGCGAATCCTGGTGGAGAGCATTGGAAAATTCTGAAGAAGATTCTGAGATACATCAGAGGAACCTCAGATTTTGCATTATGTTATGGAGGATCAGGGTTTACTGTTAGGGGCTATATGGATTCAGATTTTATAGGAGACCTGATAAAAGAAAATCTACTGCTGGCTATGTGTTTACATTTGTAGGAGCAGCTGTAAGCTGGGTTTCAAAACTGCAGACCGTTGAGGCTTTATCTACAACAGAAACAGAATACATGGCAGCTACACAAGCTTGCAAAGAAGCTATTTGGATACAAAGATTATTGGAGGAGTTTGGGCACAAACAACCAAAAATTTATGTGTTTTGTGACAGTTAGAATGCTTTGCACATTGCAAGGAATTCAACCTTTCATTCCAAAACAAAGCACATAGGAGACAGTACCACTTCGTTCGAGAAGTAGTGAAAGATGGAAGTATGGATTTGCAGAAAATCCATAACAAGGAGAACCTAACAGATGCTTTGACCAAGGCAATCAATGCTGACAAGTTTATCTGGAGTATATCCTCTTGTGGCCTAGCAGAGACGTAAGCAACATGACAATGGCGAAGCAGAAATGATGATGTGGAGATTGATTCATCCTCAATCAAATCTCCAAGTGAGAGAATGTCAAAATATTTGGTTGCAGTATCTAGAAGCAGCCTATTTTGAAGATATAAAAGCTGTGAAAGCTGCCCAAATTGAAATCTAAGTAGGTGCCACCAAGGAAAAAGAAAAAAGAGGTTTGAAAAAGAAAATGAAGGCATACAACTTTGACAAGAATAAAGAATGAAGAAGATAATGGCGGTGAGAAAAAAAAATAATAATTTAATAGCCAATTTTGGCTATAAAAAGGGAGAGCTCCCTATTTCATTTGTGCATCCAATTTTGATGAGAGAATAAAAGCTGAGAGATTGAGTGATTTTAAGGGCTTAAAATTATAAAGCTCTTGTAAGTCTAGTGAGTGAGAGATTGGGTGTATTGAGGTTCTAGGAAGTGAGCTAAAATATTACAATATTTGTAAAATATTTTCCTTCTGTCTTCGCCCGTGGACGTAGGCTAAAAGATGAACCACACAATTTCCTGGTGTTCTCTTTTGTGCTTGTTCTTTATTTTTTTCGAATTTTATTTTAGTTGTGGCCCAGCTTCACCCATCAATTTCCTAACAAAAATGGTCACTTACGATTACTCATTAACAATAAACAACAAAGGGCAAATGATGAGATACGACAAGATCCCAGATATCCTCAGGGGAGTTATCTCTCAAGCAATAGATTTGATGGGGTGATTCCATCTTCGATTGGCAATTTAAAGGGTCTTGAAATTCTAAGTTGTGTTGGGAAAGGAACTACCACAAGCAGCTGCAAATTAAGCGGAAGCAGAACTCTTTTCTTGTGAGCTTTATTTATAGAATTTTTGTGACTAATCTTTGACAGTCAGGAATTTTGACTGGTGCTGATTGCTGTTGTTGTTGTTGTTGCTGCTGCTTGTTCTTGTAATCATTCTTGCAGCGGAAGGCATATAGAGGTTTCTTTGAACTTGAGAAGGAGATTGGTATGCTTTTGAATAAGTTGAATCTTTTCTTTCTTTGAGAACTGCCCAAACATCTGCTTATTCAAAATCTCCATCTCTCAATGATCTCCACAGAGCATTGTTCTGCTTACGGTAACCATTTCTACTCTCCATGGATGATCAATTCCTGCACATCCAACATTTAACAGCATCTCAAAATAAAAACAAAATAATAAAAACAAATTCGAGTTCTCAAATGGGCACTCTTTAAATACTGCAAAAAGAATAGAGAGAAAGAAAGATTTTGGTAATTTCTCAAGTGGGTACCCTGCTAAAGAATCTACCTTTGCTAGGATTGAAACAACTCCAAAGTTTAATGTGTCGTTCCTTGAGGTTACATTGTCAAAAACAAGGTTGCCTTCTTTCTGAAAGAAACAATCTATAGGCTGTGGACCACTACACCAAATGATACACATCCTCCCTCTTCCCTTTATGGGAATTAAGAAAGGGGAAAGTAACTCTGAGCTAGTTGACTATACCATCGACAACAAGTAGGATTGTAAGATGGGGAGAAAAATTGAGTGTTGAGATACTTCTTGTGTTAATTATTTGAACTTGATTTTTATGCGACATAAGAGTATGCTAGTTTAAGACTTCATGTCTTATAATAGATTATCTTCATCTTGTTTCAAGGCAGGTAATATCTGATTGATTTTTTTAGCATTAATTTTCTTTGCATCATTCTTGCATACAAGTGGTCCACTTATCTATTTAGCTTGCCATGCTTCTCTAGGCAGGTCATTCCTTTTACTAGTGGAACTGCATGGGAGCAACCTCCACCAGACTTGGCATCTTATTTGTACAAGAATCGAATTTTTTACTTGGGCATGTCTTTTGTTCCTTCTGTTATAGAGCTGATTCCTGTTGAATTCCTTTACCTCCAGTATGAAGATGCTGAGAAGTCCATTTACTTATACATAAAATCTACGGGAACCACCAAGGTTGGAAGCTTTCTCTGTCATGCTCTAGTTTTCTTTCAGATTTCATCTATTAATGCTTCTGAATACATATTTTGAATTTCGAGCATCTTATGTACTGGGTTTTCAGTTTTTCTTCTAGTTCTCTTGTACAAACACTGGTTCATGAATAATTATGCTAAGATCAGCAATCATGCATTCTTGTTCTCAATTATGGTTGCAGTCTTGGCCAGTATTTATGTTCATTCTTAAACTAGACTTTTTGTCTTCTCTTCTTCTCCAAAAGCCAAGTGTAGCAATTATAAATATGTTGTCTTTTCTACTTCTTTTTCTTTATTAAGTGAGAAAAATAAATAATACGTTGCTAAAACCATGTTGCCTTGGCTTTTATCTATTGATTCACGCTAATAACAGAGTTTTATATTTTGTCAGGGTGGCGAGAAGTTGGGTTATGAAACTGAGGCTTTTGCGATATATGATGTTATGGGGTGAGTAGTCTTTATGCCTCTCTTCTTAAGCAATCTATTCCTATTGAAATGTGTTTAGTAGTTTGTTGTTTGCTCTGAGTGAATCCAAAAATGGATTTCATCCCTCTTTTCTAGTTTTGTTGGCAACATTAACATATTGGCTCCATGTTTGACCATCGAGCTTAACAGCTTTTGTATAGTTTATGCCTTGTGATTGAGAACCGTGCTTAGGCTTTTAGCAACTTGCAGGTGTCTTCAGGCAGTAAAATGTTAGTTTTCCCTAAAAAATACATGCCCATAAATACAAGATTAAGCCTTCCAATAAGCACAAATGAAAAAATAAATACGAATTTAACTAATGCTTTCTATATTTTCTTGTGATTTCTTAGTTAGGTGCATTATCCAAAGAGACCCTTTGGTCCTGATTGTGGGAAAAATATTTTGGCCTAAATTTCACATATTTTATGCTTTTGTATGGTAATCTTCAAGTTAAGGAAATAGTGTGCCTAGTGTCAGCCTGATGCATGCTAATGTCTAAATATTGTTATCTGACTGACCAAATTGCTTTAAGTTTTCGTGAGTCTAATCTCAATCTAGTAAATTTTTTTTTATATATAAAAACCCTCATAAGATTATCCCATTGTAGTAATGGTGATGAATATTTGTATTCCAATGTCTCTATCAAGGGTAAGATTGCTTATTCCTCGTTAGATTGGAATTAGAATTCAATTTTTGAGGAACTTGAACAAGGGAGAAATACAAGAAGCTTATGATCTTTTGACTTTACTGGAGATAATGTTTCAGCTAATGTTATGATAGAAGATAAAAGAATTCGGAAGCTAAGTCCTTCAAGGATCTTTTCTAGCAAATCCTTTTTAGATAAGTTGATTGATGATCAAGTTCCTTTGAATTTTTAGCCTGCCTATATGATTTGGAAAGCTAAAATCCCAAGTAAGGTTCAAAATTTTGCTTGGTCCTTGGCTCTGATAGACAGCAAATGCATGAGCCATGAAAAATGTTGGTGGTAAATTTGTGGGGAATGGAAAATGTAGAGAAATACAACAATAATGGTGGAACTTTATTACGTAAAGTAATGTGTTTACAACTAACTCTGTATGTAGGAAGAAAAATAATAGTAATAAGTAAACTGCAGAAATTTTGTGTACTTCAAGGCACGTTACAAATGTCGCTTTCCTTAAGACGTTATTTGCCCTCACCAATTGAGTGATGCATATGGGTTAAGCAAATACACCTCCAGGATACAATGAAGCACTTGTTTGTTTGCTTGCGTTGTGCATCGACGAAAGCAAACCAGAATACTCTTGAATGTTGCAAGCCTGCCAAGAAACAATATATTGTTCCTACAGAAAACAATATATTGGAATGTGAATGCACAAAAGAAATGAGTGTTTTGTGTTGAAATTCGTACTAGAAAGGAATGCTAAGAAAAGAGTGGTGTAGGATCATTCATTTCATGTCTAAATGGCTTAAACATGACCCCTATTTATAGATATACTTGTGCCCCCTCATTTGGGTTGTCATATTTCATGATACCCCTTCATTCATGGCCATTGGATCTAGATTTGATTTTAATCAATGATCAAAATTGAACCATTACCATTTCAAATGAAATGTCACCATGAAATGATGCATCTCTAAGTGAAATGTTGCCATGAAAAGTTATATCATTTAGTAAAAAGATACATTTTCTACAAGACACAATTAAATGGACATGTCCTTACAACAAGACATCATTTAATTAGACATGTCTTTAGTGAAAGGTACCTTTTCTATAAGGCACAATTAATAGGACATGTCTTTACCATAAGACACATTTATTTTGAAAATTTTCCAACAATCCCCCACCATTTTCAAAATAAATGAATTTTGAAAAATTATCTTTCACATGCTTGGAAAACTTATGCATAGATAAAGGTGTCTTTTGGACTTGAACCTTCACTTAGTGACAATACATAAAAGTTAATCAAGGTGGCATTGTAGGCAAGCTTTGAACCAGCGACCTTAATCGACTAACCGGATATATCTCACACATAAGTTTTTAAATTCTCAAGTATTCCTTAGCCGACACGTGGATTGGCCCTATGTCTATATCCTGTTTTTATGAGCGCTTTAGTAACCAGCCAAGTTACATAGGAAGCGACACCACCTCCTACAGTCACATAGGTAGACTTATCTAGAATGTCCTCGTAACTAAAACATTATAAGTCTATTAAAAGCTAAATAGCTTAACCTTTCCCATATGTTACAGGTATTAAGCACTAACCTTTGGGACGCATTTAAAAATATTATAGTGCTTGTTATCACAACATATGATGTACTTTTGCTCATTGAACCTAAGATCTTGATATTTCAAGTGTTGGGTTGAGTTTCCATCACTGGTGATAAGGTGATGCTGGCTTTAGTCCCATCCCCTTAGAAGTTTTAAATACAATATCCCTTGCAAGGCCTTTAGTTAAGGGGTCTGCCAAATTTTGGCATGATTTCACAATGTCAATTGTGATTACTCAATCTGTAAGTAATTGTCTTACATAACTATATCTTAGACCAATGTGCCTAGACTTTCCATTATAGATTTGACTATATGATCTTCATAAAGTTGCCTTACTATCACAGTGAATAGATACATGAGGCATTGGTTTAGGCTAAATAGGAATTTCTATAAGCAAATTCTTTAACCATTCAGCTTCCTTGCAACATGAAGCCAAAGCTACAAATTCTACAGCCATGGTGGAGTCTGCTATACAAGTTTGCTTCTTTGAGCCCCATGAAATAGCTCCTCCACCAAGATTAAAAATCCAACCACTTGTGGATGCATGATCATCTCGATCAGTAATCCAACTAGCATCCAAAAATCCTTCCAAAACTGAAGGATATCTAGTGTAGTATATACCATAATCCATTGTGTGTTTTAAATATTTTAGAATTCTATACACTGCTTGCCAGTGTGCTTGGCTTGGATTACTAGTATATCTACTGAGCTCTCCAACAGCGAAAGAAATATTAGGCCTAGTACAAGTCATCACATACATAAAACACCCAATAATACGTGCATATTCTAAATAGGATACTGATTTGCTAGTGTTAGGATACAGTCTTATGTTTGAATCAAAAGGTGTTGACATTGACTTACAATCATAATAATTAAATTTCTTTAAAATTTTCTCAATAAAATGTGATTGGGTCAATACTAGGCCATTCTCATTTTTTATAATTTTAATCCCTAAAATCACATCAGCAAGTCCCATGTCATTCATATCAAAATTAGATGATAATAATAATTTAGTGAGTTCAATGCTCTCACTATCAGTACAAAAAATTAACATGTCATCCACATATAAACAAATAATCACACCTTTATTTTCATTGAATCTGCTATAGACACATTTATCAGATTCATGAATATTAAATCCATTTGAGACAATCACTTTGTCAAACTTTTCGTGCCACTACTTTGGAGCTTGTTTAAGACCATATAAAGACTTCACTAGTTTACAAACTTTATGTTCTTGTCCTGGCATAACAAACCCTTCTAGTTGTTTCATGTAAATTTCCTCATCTAATTCTCCATTTAAGAAAGCTGTTTTTACATCCATTTGATGGATTTCAAATTGATAAATTGAAGCCAAAGCAATCAAGACTCTAATAGTAGCAATTCTTGCAACAAGTCCATAAGTATCAAAATAATCAAGGCCTTCTTTTTGTGTAAAGTCTTTTGCTACTAGTCTTGCTTTAAATCTTTCAATTATTCCATCAACTTTCTTCTTCTTTTTGAAAATCCATTTACAACATATAGGATTAGAGCCAGGTGGTAAATCAACTAATTTCCAAGTCTTATTACCCACAATAGAGTCCATTTCATCATTAATGGCCTCTTTCCAAAAAGCAGCATCTTGAGACTTCATTGCCTCTTCATAGGTGAGGGGATCAGACTCTATAGTAGATGTGATCATGGTCTATTTTGATTGTGAGTCTCTTGTCCCTTCAACTAAATAGACTATAAAATCTGGTCCAAAAGATTTTATAGTCCTTATTCTTTTACTTCTTCTCAAATGATTTTGCTCATTATTAGCATCACGCTTTTGACCAATTTCTATTTGTTTATCATTCTCTTGAGAATCAATACTTTTTGGTATAGTGGAAAATCTATTTTAATAGAATATTGCATCTCTAGATTCCACTATAGTATTAATCTCAACAAAGCTATTAGGTTCTGTTACAAGAAACCTATAAGCTTTACTATGCTCAGCATATCCCAAAAATATGCATTCAATGCCCCTTTCTCTTAATTTCTTTATCTTAGATTTTGGTAGTCTTACAATGGGTTGACAACCCCAAACTCTTAGATAAGAAAGATTAGGCTTTCGCTTTTTCCATAATTCATATGGGGTCACCTTTGTTTTCTTATTAGGCACTTGATTTAAGATATGACATGCAGTTAAAATAGCTTCACCCCAAAAACCTTTACTAAGCCCATCATTAAAAAGCATAACATTAACCATTTCTATTAATGTCCTATTTTTCCTTTCAGCTACGCCATTTTGTTGTGGAGTATATGTAGTGCTAGTTTCATGTACAATGCCAACAGATTCACAAAATTCAGAAAAAGCATATTGATAACTCTATGAAATGAGAGTTATCATGGCACTTTTAGGCTTAAATCAATACTACTTAGAGAGTAAATTATGTGTTTCTATTGCATTTTTGTTACATTTTGCATAAATAATCATTTTAGTTAGTCTTAATAAGTTTTGTTCAATCTTAAAGTAAGTTGTGCTCAAATTGTGTGTATAATTGTAGGTTTCCAGAAGCTTATAATTCATGGAAGGAATGCTGATGCAATAGGCCAGCAAAAAGGAGAAAGAACATGGCTATAAAAGAATTGAAACAAATCTGGAACAGTGCAGTTGTTGTAGCTGTTGTTATAGCAACCATTGCTGTAGTCAATGCTGTAGCAATCTTGGAACAACGACAGAGAAAATTCCGTGCGGGATAACTGCAGAATTGCAATTTGCAGTTTCCTAATCTGACTTATGCGCACCCTAGGGTTCTTTTTACCTTAATTTTCAACTATAAAAGAAGCACACATCATAAGGAAAAGAGGGGGTCGTCACCCAAGTAGAAAAACACAAAGAAACAAAAGAAAAACAAGATCAAGAGAGAGATTGATGGCTGCACAAGAGGAGAATCTGCAGAAATAAATCAAGAACACAATCCTTCTTATTCTTCTCTTGTTTTTCTTATTTACTATTTATTCATAGGGATGTGTTTCATGGCCGGAACTTTGTTATTTATGTTTCTTTTACAAACCATGAACTAAATTTATTTGTGGTTGAGTGATAAACAATCTTGATGGTTTATTGACTAAATATATGTGTTGCTGCATGTTTGCTGTAGTAGTTTGTTTTGATAGTATTTATTTTATTCATTATTTCGTTTGATCACCCATTTAATGATACAAGTTAGGAGAGAGCAGCAAAATGGCCTATCTTAGTGGAACATATCAGAACAATACTTGATCTTAAATTGAGTTTCCCGGATTGAGTTTTAACTTGAGTCCCAAAAGGGCCATACTTGATTTAAGATTAGTGATGAACTAGACATAGGGATTCACCTTGTAGGGTAAATAGAACTTAAGCGTGTAATGTTATATCATATATTGATCACTATTAGGTTGCATATAGATATAAGATATCCAACATGCGACAGCTGAGGATGCATAAGGATTCTGCCCAGTGCTGTAGCAGATACCGCAGCAACCGAGCTAACCCTTAGAAAATAGTCAAGACCATTAGGAGAGTTTATTCACTCAACTACTTTATATTCCCATTGATTTTATCTTTGAGATTGACGTGATAATTTATTTTGTTGCATTTTATTTATTGCGCTTTTATTTTAATTAGTATAATAGTTTCACCAATTGTTTTATTTTACTTTAGCACAAAATCTGCACTGGTAATATTGCTGTAGCAAATCTGATAACATCAATCCCTGTGGAGGTGATCTTGAATACTCATCACTTTATTACTTGTTGTGTACACTTGAACATTGACACTAATAGCATTAGTATTTATACACCAACACATATTCACCTCCTTTATCACTTCTAAGGCATTTAATTTTAGTGTCACAAAAATTCTCAACTTCATTTTTATAAGTTTTAAATTTTTCTAACACTTGATCTTTAGAATGTAATAAATACACATAGCAATATTTTGAAAAATCATCAATAAATGTTACAAAATATTTGTTACCACCTTTAGAAGGATTACTATGCATATCACGCACATCACTATGAATTAAATGCAATAAAGAAGATGTTTTTTCAATTTTTGGAAAATGAGATCTTGTGATTTTAGTCTGTGCACATACTTTACATTTTTCATGCATATCATTTTCATGCTTAGGAATTAACTCTAAATTAGTCATATCATGCAATCTTTTAATATTCACATGTCCTAAACGATTATGCCACAAAGATAATGAATCAACCATATAAGCAGAAGAAACATTCATATTATTAATATTGAGTTTAAACATTCCTTCATGCATGTATCCTTTCCCAACAAAAGTACCACCCTTAGATAATATAAATTTGTTTGACTCAAAAACAAGTTTGAAGCCAAACTTATTAAGAAGGCTACCAGATACAAGGTTTTTCCTAACTTCAGGAACATGATAAACATCAATAAGAGTTAAAGTTTTTCCAGAAGTAAACTCTAGTTGCACATTGCCTTTTCCATTAACTATTGCAGTGGAGGAATTTCCCATGTAAATAACACTTTCATCATCCATTGCTTTATAAGATTTGAAAAGGCTACGGTCCTTGCATACATGCTTGGTTGCACCAGAATCTATCCACCATGCATTATTATCTTCAAGAACATTAATCTCAGATATCATGGCCACAAAATTTGTGTTCGAAACTTCCTTTTGTTTCTTCAAAAGTTGACAATCTTTTTTGAAGTGGCCAGGTTTTCCGTAGTGGTGGCATGTACTATTCTTTTTCTTCTTATTGTTTTGATTCTCTTTGGAATCAAACTTTCTCTTTTGATTATTCTTAGGGTGATTAGAATGCTTAAACTCTTTCCCTTCCTCTACGACATTAATTTTAGAAGACATAGTAGTCTGATCCTCAAGACTATTAAGCTTGAGTTCCTCTTCAATACGAAGACTTTGGCCTAAGCCATCCAGACTAATTTCCACTTTGCTATGTTTAAGACTTTTCTTATAGTATTTCCAAGAGGGAGGAAGTTTATCAATAATTGAAGAGACAATAATAGACTCATCCATTTTCATGTTATGTTGGTTGAATTGATCAAGAATATGCAAAATCTCATTATATTGTTCAACCACAAGTCTATTATCAACCATTCTATAATTAAAAAATTTAGAAGCCAAGAATTTCTAACTTGTGGCATCTTCCATCATGTACTTAGCCTCTAATGAGTCCCATATCTCTTTTGTTGTAGGTTTGTTGTGATATTGATCAAACAAAGTATCAGACATGGCATTGCAAATGTGTCCATTACACACGTAATCATCTTGCTCCCACTTATGTCGCACTCTGGTTTCCCCTAATGTCTCATCCTCACGTTCTTGAGGCTATGGTGTTGTGAGAATATAGACCACATTAAGGCTTGTCAACAAGAAATGCAATTTTTTCTGCCAACGAATAAGTTGCCACCATCGAACCGCTCCAATTTGACAAAATCTACTGCGAATTGTCGAAGAGATGAACTTGGTGCCATTGTTACAGAAATAACGTCTTAAGATTGTTGGTGGTAAATTTGTGGGGAATGGCAAATGTAGAGAAATACAACAATAATGGTGGAACTTTATTACGTAAAGTAATGTGTTTACAACTAACTCTATATGTACGAAGAAAAATAATAGTAATAAGTAAACTGCAGAAATTTTGTGTGCTTTAAGGCACGTTACAAATGTCACTTTTCTTAAGACGTTATTTGCCCCCACCAATTGAGTGATGCACATGGGTTAAGCAAATACGCCTCCAGGATACAATGAAGCACTTGTTTGTTTGCTTGCGTTGTGCATCGACGAAAGCAAACCAGAATACTCTTGAATGTTGCAAGCCTGCCAAGAAACAATATATTGTTCCTCCAGAAAACAATATATTGGAATGTGAATGCACAAAAGAAATGGGTGTTTTGTGTTGAAATTCGTACTAGAAAGGAATGCTAAGAAAAGAGTGGTGTAGGATCATTAATTTCATGTCTAAATGGCTTAAGCATGACCCCTATTTATAGATATACTTGTGCCCCCTCATTTGGGTTGTCATCTTTCATGATACCCCTTCATTCATGGCCATTAGATCTAGATTTGATTTTAATCAATGATCCAAATTGAACCATTACCATTTCAAATGAAATGTCACCCTGAAATGATGCATGTCTAAGTGAAACGTTGTCATGAAAAGTTATATCTGAAATACAAGTAACGCAACCCAAGAGGGGGGAGGGGTGAATTGGGATTTTAAAAATTATGCAATACAATTCGCTCAACAAATCAATCTAACTCCTTAATGAAATAGAAAACAATAAATTCAAACAAGCGTAAGAATAAAAGAGTAAGGGAAGAGAAAAACAAACACGTGGATTTTACGTGGTTTGGCAATCCCCGCCTATGTCCACGCCTCCAAGCCAACCAAGCTTGAGGATTTCACTATCCAAGCCTCCCAAGGCTTCAAGTTCTTACAATTGACTTACAAGGTGTCAATGAACCTTTACAATTAAGAGATTATCTCCCCAATCTCTTTACCCCAAGTGTTTCTCACACTTATACACTCACAATTTGATAAGAAATGAAAATTACAACAAAAACTCTCTGTAAGAGTGGATATGCAAATAATAGCTCACAATGATTCAATCTATGATGATTTGCGTTTTAGAAGCTCAATATATATTGTATGATCTTATATTTACTTGCATTAGTTCTTAAAATGAAGTTTGAGTTGAATTTTTATAGTGAAAGCCCAAAAACTAGCCGTTATAAGCAAATTCTAACGATCAAGCGGTTAGCCGCTTAATTATCCGGCTAGCCGCTCAGGAACAGTAACATTACCGTTATTTTTGAATTTTGCTATAGTAATATTGTTCACTAAAATTACACTTTGGCCCAATACTTTATATAATTATACTATGGCCCAAAATGTCAGAAAACTTTACAAATAGGTCCAATTTCAGAACTTCCTAAAAATAATTGTCTTTCCCAAACTTTCTGAAATTATGATATGGCCCTAAAGATTTTATTGTTTCACACAAAGGTTCTTTTCAACATAATACCCATATTTTTCAAAGTTCTCAAAACTATTCACTTTAGTCCAAAATATTCATAAATTATAGTATGGCCCAAAACATTTCAAATGTTTGTAAAAATGTCCAACTCTAAAATTTAATACTTATTTAAAATCAAAGAGTTCAAATCTTAGCATTTAAGTCCAAATTACTTAAATCCACAAAATACTTTACTTTATAAAAACAAAACCTTTTAGTTTATGAAAAGTATTTAATTAAATTAATCTCTTGAGCTTCTCAAATGCTAAATCATGCATCAATTAAATCATACCGGCTTTACCAGAATTTATCGCACTGATTTGTTCGTTGAGCTCTAAACTATATTTTTGACGTCGCCATTGTCCGTTGAGTGTCTTCAATCTTGATTTCACTTGATTCACTTGCATAAATATTATCCTTCAAAAACTAGTGAAAATGTGAAATACAATATCTATTAAATCACTTAATACATATGTTTGTTATCATCAAAATTACATTATGAGTAGCCCTTTAGACTAACAATATCATTTAGTAAAAAGATACTTTTTCTACAAGACACAATTAAATGGACATGTCCTTACAACAAGACATCATTTAATTAGACATGTCTTTAGTGAAAGGTACCTTTTCTATAAGGCACAATTACTAGGACATGTCTTTACCATAAGACACATTTATTTTGAAAATTTTCCAACAAAGAATGCATGGGCCACGAAGATCTGAAAGAATGCCAAAACCAAATCCTAAGTTTACTACATGAAGGCATGAGTCCCATCCAAGCCATGCATGAAACACGCATGTGCTGAGATCGTGAAGATACGTGCTGGAGCTGGAGCCGTGATCTAGGAATAAGCTTATCAACAATTGTGCAGCGATTAAGGAGGGAAGCTAAGACACGGAAGTTGTTTTCGATTATCTTTCGGTTTCGAATTCTTAGCTAAGTTGTTACTTTAATATTCGTTTATTGAGCCGTAATTGTAGGATGGAAACCAAAGTCTTGTTATTATAAATAAGCTCCAAAATATGAATAAAAACATTGAGAATTCTAAACAACAATTATTTGGTCCTTTCTCGCCATAAGCAGAAAAATATCACTTGTGTTACGCGTAATCATTGACTGTCTCTAACTGGGACCTAACAGGCTCTTGGTAAACTTAATACCAGTGATGTTATTCAAAGGCAGAATCCCAATGTTTCTTTGTCTCCTTCTTGGTGTATCATGTCCAAGAAAAATGGCGGAAGTGTGGATCATTTGTTTTTTCATTGTTACACTGCTGTCCAGCTATAGCATAGATTGTTTCAGGCAGCTCAAATCTCTCGGGTGATGCCAGCTTCTAGTATATCTAAGCTGTCAGAGTTTATTCATGCTTTTGGGAAAGGTGAAAAAGCTAGAGTGCTGTGGAAGTGTTCAGTTATGGCCACCTTTTGGATGATTTGGCTTGAAAGAAATAGACGGATTTTGAAAGATTCAGAGGAAGATATCATCTTTTTGTGGGAAAGAGCGTGATTATTAGCTTATCTTTGGGCCACAGTTATTAAGAATTTCAAGATTCTTCTTTCTTCTTCATTCATCTAAACTGGGAATGGTTGTTGGCTTAATTCTGTGTTTTTTGTTATGATTTTGTTGTAGAACTTTCATAGTCTTTTAGATCCCTTACTTATTTTTTCATCTGATCAGCTCTTAACTGCATAGATCTTCTAGTGATCTTTTCGGGGGTTCTTTCTTTGTGGACTTATAGTTCAGATTATTGTTCTTATTAATACTAGTTTCTTTTTTTCCTATTAAAAAAAACAAATAAATAAAATTTCATAACCAACTCTAACCATCTGTATCCCTCTTAATTCAGTGATTTCTAAGCCAATATTTAATTTAATTATTATCTTCTTCCAATGCAGTTATGTCAAGCCGCCTATATTTACTCTTTGTGTTGGCCATTTCCTCCTTCGTATTGCTAACAAAGATTTCCATATTTTGCAAATGGGGTTATATCAATACTACCTTCTTTCCGTCATGCTGCTTTTGCCTGCATTGTGTTACTCTCATTACACATCCACATATTCTAGAGCTACATACTATGGTAGCCCTGATTGTTTAGGGACACCAAGTACGTAAAAATCTCACCTTTACAAAGCTCTGTACATTAAACTCGCGCACAAGTTTACGCGAACTATTAGTTCATGTCATTATGACTTAGAGAATTTTTGTTTTTGTATATCTTTATATTTTAGATTAACCAATGATCCTGTTGATGATTCATCAGCTGGTGCTTGCAGGTTTGGTGAATATGGAAGAACTGTAAATGATGCTAACGTGGCCGGTGTGTCGAGGCTTTGGAAAAATGGAACTGGTTGTGGAGCTTGCTATCAAGTAATGATTATTAAATTTCAACCCACTTAATCATTTCAGTTTATTATAAAGTTACATAACAAGTGTAAAGTGAACAAATATTGCTAAGAGTGCTAAGGCTGTGCGTGAATGGAAATTGAAAACTTGATTTACTACAACATTAACGTTTATATATAAAAAGCTAGTTGCATGCATACTCTCCATAAACCTGCTTAAATCGTTTGAAATTCAACATTTTCAACAATTTTATTGCCACTAGTAATAAACAACTAATTCTTTTGGTTTTGTAGCACCAACTAATAATGATTAGTTAATTAATTAACTTCAGGTCAGGTGCAAGGTACCACAACTTTGCTCAGATTATGGGGTGTACGTGGTGGTGACTGACTACGGTGAAGGAGACAAAACAGACTTCATCCTCAGCCCGCGCGCATATGGAAGAATGGCACTTCCAGATAAGTCAGCAGAGCTCTATTCTTATGGTGTCGTCAACGTTGAATTCCGGAGAGTCCCTTGCTGGTACAAAGGCTACAACCTCATGTTCAAGGTCCATGAAAACAGCAGGTACCCACATTACTTGGCCATAGCCATTCTGTACGTAGCTGGCCAAAATGACGTCCTAGCAGTTGAAATATGGCAGGTGATTACTTACAAATTAAGTATCAAATTAACTTCTAAACAACTGGTTTTTGGCCCGTCCATCGCATGTAATGCTTTTGTTGGTGCAGGAGGATTGTCAAGAATGGATGGCAATGAGAAGGGCTTTCGGTGCAGTATTTGACATCTCTAGTCCACCAGAAGGAGCACTTAATTTGAGGTTTCAAGTGAGTGGCAGCGCGGGGCTCACATGGGTTGTGGCAAACAATGCTATTCCTAGTGATTGGAAGGCTGGAGTTGCTTATGAGTCAGAAATTCAGCTTGAATAAATTTGAGATATCCCAAGCTTTATTATTATATGAAATATCATGGAATAGAAGAATATGTATAGGAACAACTTGTCGATTACTTGTTCCTGGTTATCAGCTTCTTAATGTCGTTTAGATATTCTAGTATTGTGTACTCCTGTCTCCTCAATACTTAACTAATTGCTAAATAAATAGGGGGATTGTGTACTTTAATTAGATCTTTTGATCTAATTAACGAAGGAATAAATGAATAAAGTTCCGCTTTCTTTAAGATAAAACCGCTCATCCACCTCGTTTGTAGTGTCTCTAAGGATGGCAATGGATTGCATCTGATCCAAGATCCACGTGATCCAAATCCAATCAGATCGGATTTAGATCGGTTTAAAATGGATTTGGATCGGATTTGGATATCGATGTGCGGATCTAAGACGGATCTGGAGCAGATCTGGATCTATCTTAATATCTAAATCCATATCCATATCCACTCATCTTTTAATTTTATTTTATTTTAAAAGTTTCTTAACAATTGTGAAATTATGATGATCATAAATTTTATTCATAACATATTAGTAGTATTTACCATGCATTTAAACTCTTAAAACTTAAATGTTAGTTTTGTAAATTTAAAGGTCAGTCAGCCCCAATGCGTGTACATGCAATATTCAAATTGCAAGTCAAGTAATATAACCTGGCAATTTATTTTATTATATTGGCCAAATAATTTTTAAGGAATATAATTATTCATATATTTAGTAAAATATGGTCATAATAAAAATAATAAAGGACTCAATATAAATCATATTTAATTTATATGTCATTATCTAATGTTGTAGGAATGAGGGTAGGTGTATCGTGGATATTAGAATGGTGAAGGAGACAATAGAATATTAGATTGATCTTACTCCTGCAATTACTTCAGAATGATATTTTATTATCTTTCTTATTTGTTGTTTTGGTGTAAAAGTATAAGCTACAATATTTATTATATTTTTGAGAAAAATTATATAATTTATTTGTTATCAATATATTTTACCTTTCAACTTTCAATCTAAAAAATTATTACTTTTTTATTATTGAATTTTAGAATTCATGACGGATTTAGAGCAGATTTGGATTTTATTTTTTTTTTCGGATTTGGAGCAGATATAGATATTTATTTATTTATTGGATCTGGATATGGAGCGAAAAATATGGATTCATGACGGATCTGGAGCAGATACGGATCTTAATTTTTATTATGAATTTGGATCTGGAGCATAGTAGATCTAATTCATATCTGCCTCATTGCCATCCCTATGTGTCTCTGTGTGTATGTTGTTTAATTTCTTTTGAATGTTTAAATAACTCCACTATATTTCCTCTAGTAAGAGTAATCAGTAAAATTGATATATTATCAAACAACATTCATCATCGATAATATTCCTTGGTAATTACAACATATTTCAAATGTAAAAATTGTAAAATAAACTGACGAGCCATTCGATTTTAGAATTGGAGATTAGCCAAATCTTTTGTCAATTGTTTATAAAAGTAGGATAAATATCTACCAACTACTCATTGTTTGGCACTTTAAAAAAATATACTATTTTTTTTTATAGCTATCCACATAAAGTTTACAAAATATATCACCTTTTTACTTTTTCATTAACATAATTAAAGATTTAATAAAATATTAATTAAACGATCACTATACTGTTAAAATATTATTTAATCCTAGCTAGTAGCTGTTGAAGATATAGTTTTGCTGAGCGAGCTGGACAGAGCTGACTGATGTGTCAAGATTGAATGTAACTGAATGACATGTGGCAAGAGCTCAATGGCTAAACTAAATTTGAAGTTGTTAGTTGTTTTGAAGTTGTTTAATTAGATAGAATAATTGTATATAAGCTTAGTTAAGTAAGCTTAATAAGCATTGAATATTCTGGTTAATAAAATCGAGAAGTTTCCTTTTTCATTTTCTCTGTTTTTTTTCTTTGTTTCCAAACATCCCATTACGAATTCTAATATGGTATCAGAGCTACGAAACACGACGAATCAAAGCAATTCAGGATCATCTTCACTTTCCTTTTCCTTTATTCAACCAACAAAACTTGATCGAACAAATTATCTGGTGTGGAGAGCTCAAATTCAAGCTTCGATTATTGCCAATGGTCTTGAAGGTTTTATCAATGGCGAATCTCCTTGTCCAGATCATTTTCTTTCCTCATATGAGAATGCTACCAGTAGATCAGAAGCTCCTAGCTCAAGCAGACGTGAAAATTCTGACTATATTGATTGGAAGAAAGCTGACAGCTTCTACAGAGCTGGATGCTGTCATCTATGGTAGACAATGTACTTATCATGGTTGTGGATTGTGATACCTCACTTGAGATCTGGGAGAAACTTGCCGAGATGTTCATGTCACAGTCAAAGGCTAGATACATGCCTCTGAAAATGAAAATTCAAACCACAAAGAAAGGAGCTATGTCAATAAGTGATTACTTCAATAAGATGAAAAAAATTACAGACAGCTTAGCTATTGGTGGTAATCTTCTTGCTTCAACAGATTTTATAATGCATTTGCTTACTGGTTTAGATGACAACTATGAGTCATTAGTGACAACTATACTTGCTAGGCTGGAAAAAGATAATCTCACTGTTGAAGAAGTGTATTCCTTAATGCTTAGTCATGAAACTAGGGTTGAGATGAGTAAGGGAAAGGTGCAAAATGAATTGTTGCATGATATGTTAGCTAATTTTGTTCAGAAAGGACAGAATTAGAATAAGTTCAATAATGCTAATCAGAGAGGTTTTAATGGTGGAAATTTTACTGGAATGGATAATGGCAAAGGAGGATATAATGTTGATAAGGAAGTAATTTGTCAAATATGCTTCATACCTGGTCATAGAGCATACAAATGCAGGAACAAATTTAATCAGAACTTTATTCCTAGACAAGGAAGAGGTGGCTTTAGGCCTAGAGGTGGATTTAATTTTAGAGGCTTTCCTGGTCAGCCTTAGAACATGTTTGGCAGAGGTTATGGAAATTTTTGTGGAACTACAACTGGTGCTCCTAGATATAATGCACCCATGTTTCAAGGGAATGTTGCATATCAGAATGCAAATGTTATGTATCCTCAAGGGTTTCCTGTGTTTCAAGGATTACAAGGTCAATACAATGATGCAATTGCTACTCCATTTGCTAACTATGGCGTTGTTCATTCTGCTATTCCCACTGTACAATTTGCTCTCACTGGTCCAGTTGCTAATTATGGAGTTGTAGCTGATCCTGCTTGGTATATTGACTCAGGAGCAACAAATCATGTGACTAAGGAAGCATGTATCTTCTTTTCTTACTCAGTTTATCATGGTTTTGATAAGCTACATGTAGGAAATGGCATGGGATTACATATTAAACATGTTGGCTGCACACGATTGAATACACTTGCTGCAACATTTATCTATCTCAATAATATTTTGCATGTCCCAGCTATAACCAAAAACCTTTTAAGTGTATCTAAACTACTGGATGACAATGATATTGTTGTTGAATTCTATAAAACCTTATGTTTTGTCAAGGACAAGAACTCAGAGATCATCTTGCTCAAGGGGATTGCTAGAGGAGGATTATATCAAGTTGAAGGTCTTGTTGCAGTGTCTCATGCTGCAGTTTCAAATAGAGTTCAGTCTAACGTTTTCTGTGTCACCTCAAATTCTAGTTCTGTGTCAAATGTCTGTTCTTCTCCATTGTCAATGATTAGTCATTCTAATATTTCAAACTCTATACATTCTGGAGAAATTTTGATAGATGTAAATATTTCTCAATTCAATAATGAAGCCTTAATGGCCTTGTCTGTTACTCACTCAAACTCAGTTGATTACAATGTTTTACATAAAAGAATGGGTCATCCAACTGTGCATGCTCTTAAACAAATTGTGAAGCATTTACATCCTTCTCTTGATACCAATAGAGCTCTCAAACCAATTTTTTGTAATGCTTATCAATTTGGAAAGTGTCACATGCAGCATTTTTCCTCTGTAGACACCACTACCATTCAACCTCTGGAGCTGTTGCATGCTGATCTATGGGGGCCAGCTCCTTTGCTGTCCTCTCAAGGCTATCATTACTATCTTTCCATCTTAGATGACTTCACTAGGTTCACCTAGATATTCCCTCTTGTTACCAAATCTCAAGCCTTACAAACCTTTATTAAATTCCAGCATATGATAGAAAAATGCCTAAATAGGAAAATCAAATGTCTTCAAACAGATTGGGGAGGTGAATTTAGGCCATTTCTTTCTTATCTTGTTGAGTAGGGAATCTAATTTAGACATCATTCTCCTTATATTCACCATCAAAATGGAAAGATTGAACGCAAACATAGACATATAGTGGAATAGGCCTAACTCTTCTTGCTCAAGCACATTTACCACTGAAATTTTGGTGGAATGCTTTCCATACTGCCACATTTCTCATAAATAGGCTCCCTACGCCCATTCTAGATAACAAATCACCATTTGAAAAATTATTCCACAAAAGACCAGATTATTCTGTTATGAGAGTTTTTGGGTGTGCTTGTTTCCCATATCTGAGGCCTTATAATCATCATAAGCTAGAGTTTCGAACTGCTAGATGTATTTTTCTTGGGTACAGTTCCCTTCACAAAGGCTACTTGTGTCTTCATTCCTCTGGTAGAATCAATGTCAGTAACCATGTTACTTTTGATGAGTTATGTTTTCCTTTTCAGTCAGGAGTTGATTTTTCCTCTGTCAGTCACTCTTGCTCTTCTTCAGATCATTCATCTCAGTCTTCTTCACATTGTTCATCTTCTGTTTGTCCTTTGATTCAACTTGATATAACCAAGTCTTCATCCTCTACAGCAGCTGATCTCAGGTTCTCTCAATCCTCTCCAGACTCCTTTTCTCAATCTTCTAAACAATCACACTCAGAACCATCTACCTCACCTGTCCATCATTTAACTCCACCATTGCAGTCATCTACTGGTCATCTAATGCTCACTCGATCAAAGGCTGGTATCTTCAAACCTAAAGTCTATATTACAGCCAATCCTACCAAACCTACAGAACCTACTACTACCTCAAAAGCTCTTCAAGATTCAGCTTGGCATAAAGCAATGACAGATGAATATCAAGCATTAATCAATAATCATACCTGGACTCTTGTCAAACCTACACATCCCATTAAAGTAATTGGGAATAAGTGGGTATTTCGAATTAAATATAATCCTGATGGCAGCGTATCTAGATACAAAGCTAGACTTGTTGCTAAGGGATTTCATCAAACTCAAGGGCTGGATTTTCATGAAACATTCAGTCCTGTCATTAAGTCTTCAACTATCAGAATTGTCTTGAGTATAGTTGTCCTGAATCATTGGGTACTAAGGCAAATAGACATTAATAATGCCTTCCTTAATGGCTACCTCACTGAAGAAGTTTATATACAATAGCCTGAGGGGTTTGTATATAGTTCCAGGCTTGATTATGACTGTAAGTTGCACAAAGCTCTTTATGGACTTAAACAAGCTCCAAGGGCATGGTTTGATAGACTCAAATTAGTTCTTACAACTCAATGGGGTTTTACAAATTCTATTTCAGATACTTCACTCTTCTTTAAGAGCACACAAGGTCATCTGCTACTTGTCTTGGTGTATGTAGATGATATCATTATTATAGGCTCCAATCCTCAGCTTGTTCAGCAAACTATCACTAACTTCCAGTCTGTTTTTACACTTAAAGATCTTAGTGCATTGAATTATTTTCTGGGAGTTCAGGTCATTTACAACAAATCTGGTATTCATCTTTCTCAATCCAAGTATATCACTGATTTGCTTGCCAAGGTGCACATGCAGGATAGTACACCTTGTTCTACTCCTATGCTTTCTGGAGTGGCTTTCACTAAAACTGATAGTGAACCCTTTTCCGATGTCACTCTATACAGAAGCACCATAGGTGCTCTTCAGTATGCAACATTGACCAGGCCAGAGATTGCTTTCTCTGTCAACAAGCTTAGTAAGTTTCTATCTTCTCCAACTGTCAATCATTGGCAGGCTTCTAAAAGGGTTTTACGTTATTTGAAGGGCACTGTTGATCTTGGTTTACAGTTCTACAATCATGGTAGCATACAGATTGATTGTTTCAGTGATGCTGATTGGGCTGGAGACAGAGATGATAGGAGGTGAGTGGTTGGTTATTGTGTCTATATGGGTCAAAATCTAGTGTCTTAGTGCTCTAAGAAATAGGCAGTGGTCTCTAGATCTAGTGCTGAGTCTGAATATAGAGCACTAGTTATGGCAGAAGCTGAAGTCTTGTGGATTCGCTCTCTTCTTGCTGATATTGACCTTACTCTTTCCTCCATTCCAATCATATGGTGTGACAATCAAAGTGCAGCTGCTTTAGCCTCTAATCCTAAGTTTCATTCCAGAACAAAACACATTGAATTAGATGTTCATTTTGTTCGAGAGAAAGTTGCTGCTCAATGTCTTAAGGTTCAATATATTTCTAGCTCAGAACAAGCTGCTGATATTCTCACCAAAGCTCTTTCTTATCATTCTTTTCTCTACTTACGTGACAAGCTCAACCTTACTTACTCAGTTGAGCTTGAGGGGGGATGTTGAAGATATAGTTTTGCTGAGCGAGTTGGACAGAGCTGACTGATGTGTCAAGATTGAATGTAACTGAATGACATGTGGCAAGAGCTCAATGGCTAAACTAAATATGAAGTTGTTAGTTGTTTTGAAGTTGTTTAATTAGTTAGAATAATTGTATATAAGCTTAGTTAAGTAAGCTTAATAAGCATTGAATATTCTAGTTAATAAAATCGAGAAGTTTCCTTTTTCATTTTCTCTGTTTTTTTTCTTTGTTTCCAAACATCCCATTACGAATTCTAATAGTAGCTAAATGACGTAAAAATTTCAATTTGTAGTTGTTGGAACCAATAGCAGCTATAAAATTAGTTAGATAAATTCATCAAACCTACTAATTTAACATCATAAAATCACCAAAATAACCACCCTAACTAATTTCTAGTTCATTTACAACATAAATCTAGAACCTTTGCTCATATCATCCATCTTGAATAATCTTTGACAACAATAAGAAGTCTTCGAAAGCAATAAATCACCAATAAAAACAATCATAATTATCCAAAATACATTTAAAAGAAACATAAAAGTAGTTATAGAAAACTTTAAATATTATACCTTGTTGCCATCAATCAAAAAATAACAATGTAAAACTAGTTATGATGAATATAGAGTTTACAGTTTGTTTCCATCAATTCAAAATAAAACATATTCTAAAAGTGTCTAAAACAACAACTAATAAATAATCTATTTACATTTAGGGATAAAATAGTCTTTTATCAATATCCTATTAAATCATCTATAGTCTTTTATCAATATTATGTTAAATCATCTATAGTCTTTTATCAATATTATGTTAAATCATCTAATGCTATTAATGGAAAAGTAAATTTTGGTGTATTTTTAATAAAATGTAGAATATTAGGTGGTTAATGAATATTTACCCATAAAACTACAAATAATAAATTCTTCAATCAACGTACTACATTAATTTCATCTTCAGCTCTTCTGGTAAGCACTGGTTAACTAATGATATTAGGTACACCATAAAAGGAAAATAGATCATATTGTGAATTTTTTTTGTAATTTGTTACATTTCTCATATGCAAACAACATATATAGCATGTTCAAAATGATACTGCTACGTGTATTTGGAAAAATAAATTAACAAGTGACGGCACAATATCTATTTCTCCTCTTTCGGCAGTGTTGTAATCTTACAAGCAATGACCAGGACAGAACACCCCTTGGAAGCATCATAGTACTTGCACATATTAAAGCAGCGACCTTTAAGAAAATTTAACATTTGGCATTGGAAGGGAAGAATGCATCAGACAAGGACTGCATTGACTGTGTTGAGTTCTCCAAAATTAGAGCAACTGTCAGTAAAGGACCGTCAACTTGCATAAGTTATCAGTTGTTTTGTACATTTTGATGCAGTTACTGGTTTGAGCCGTCCATGGGAGTAACAGTATATATGCATCCATTAAACATCAGATAATGGAACAAGTGATATAACTAACAGGGCACTGAAATTTAAATGTATTGTCCAACAAACAAAGACAGCATAATGCAATTTCACGGACGTACATACCCATAGACAGACACATACATCCTCATATTTGTGAGCAAAGGTGAGCCAGAAAGATGTTAAGTCTTGGAACAAGTGATATAACTAACAGGGCGCTTGAATGTACCTTTCTGATGAAAATCAAAACTACTACTGTTAACCTCCCTCAGTACAACCAACCAGTGCATTCTGAAGAACCACAAAAGCAACTCTTCTTTTTAATGTTGCCAGACGAATCATAAACTTGATGTATCACGTAATTGTAATGATAAGTCAGCTCTTGCAGGGGAGGAATGTTCTCAGCAGCAAAGAGCATTATGAGAGGCATTCTCTTGTCCTCATGATCATGAACGACATTTTGGGCATAAAGATTAGGCGAACAACTGTGGTTAACAAATCTCCCCACATTGCCATACTCCACTGCATCAATGGTAAATCCACCATCCTCCACAACTCCACAAGAACTTGATGGTGCATCAGGCATAACATTTGAAAGTCCACCCCAAAGAGAACCATCATTATAATTATTCCCAATATCAAACAGATACGCATCATTACTAGTTCTTCTTTCCGCTTCCTTCTCTTCAAGGAGCTCCCCCATGTACTCACAGATAAAACTTCCCGAAGCAATGGAATTTAGGGATCTCACACCCCATCCCCGTGCTTCAGTTTTGAAGATCTCAAGTTGAACTTTGATACCCTGCTGGCTGACTCTATTATAGCAAGAAGGAGGGCACTTGCAAGAAGGACCACTCTAATAGACAAGGGGCTTTTCCTGAACAGTGGCCCCATTGTGGTTGTAAGGAAGCTCCCCTCCATTTGAGCACATTTCCCCAACTCTGAACATTTATTAGTGCAATCATAACCCTTTGGAGGAACAGGACAGCACTAGTCAAGATATATAATATTGGTTATGTATTTAAATGATGGGGGCTTTTCATCTTCTATGGTGTTCACAGATCAAATGGGAATCAACTCCTTTCTTTGTGAGATATCATCAACACATAAACCCTCACGTGCTTTAGATTTTTTGCACTTTTTCACCACTTTCCAAGAAAGCTCCAGCTGACTCGGAATTCAGGCAAACTTAAACTTGAAAACCAACTTACCATGTGAGCCCACATCCTGTCAATATCTCTCCACCAAACACAGACCATCATAAATGTACGTCCTAGATTCAAAAGCCTTTGTATCACAATGGATCACTCTTACAGGATTCTATTCATGTATGTTGGATCATAAACTTGATCCAAAATGAATAAATTCAAGCCCAACTCATGGAAGATTCCATGAGTAGGTGTGGTTGGTGATGTTTGAATTATTTGTGTTAGGTGTAGTAGGTGTTGTTGGTGAAGTAGGTAAGTGGTAGGTTTTAATGGATGGTGAGGATTTGTGTATTAGTTGAATAATGAATGGTTGTGATTAGTTTGTTTCATGTATAAATACCCCCTCTCCCCTTTGGTTTAATCATCAAGTGGAGTAGCAAAATCTCTAATACGAGAGGAACGTGACGCCACAAAAATCATCCCGATCCGAGACCGGACGCGCCCACACTTGCCGCCGGAAGTTTTCTGTACTGAAGCTGAGTCGACTCACCGAGTTGAACCGAACCAAGCCGAGCCGAGCTGAACCAAATCAAGACGAACCGAGCCAACTCGAGCTGACCCAATCCGGACCGAACCAAGACTACCAAGCCGGAGTTGACTGTTGACCGTTGACCGACGTTGACCGTTGACCAGCGTTGACCGTTGACCGTTGACCGAAAGTTGACTCGAGTCCTTCCCAAGGTTTTTCGACGTGCCGGATCCATCTGTGCGTTCAGAATCTCTAAATTCTCACTCAAATTGTGAGTTATGGCAAACGGTGGTATAATGTCATTTCAAGTTCCACAATTAAAGGGAAGTAAGTTTGACAATTGGGGTATTAAAATGAAGGCTCTATTGGGCGCACATGACGTATGAGATGTTGTGGAGAAAGGCTTTATTGTGCCAGAAAATGAAGCCACTTTAACTGCGGCGCAGAAGGAGAATTTAAAAGACTTGAAGAAGAAAGAAAATAAAGCAAAGTATCTCATCTTTCAATCATTAGATGAAGATGCTTTTGAAAAGATTGCTGGTACAACCTCTTCAAAAGAAGCATGGGAGAAACTAGAGACCTCTTACAAAGGAGCGGAGCAAGTAAAGAAGGTTCGTCTCCAAACATTACGAGGAGAATTTGAGTCCTTACACATGAAGGTATCAGAGTCAATTTCTGACTACTTTACTCGGGTTGTGACCGTTTCCAATGAGTTAAAAAGAAATGGCGAGGAGTTAAAAGAGGTAAGGATCATTGAAAAGATACTTCGATCAGTAGACTCGAAGTTTGACCATATTGTTGTGACAATTGAAGAAACAAGAGATTTGGAGGATATGACAATCGAGCAACTTCAAGGAAGGTTACAAGCCTATGAAGAAAAACAAAAAAAGAAACAAGGAATCGAAGAACAACTTCTCAAGATGGAAGTCAATCCAAAGAAAAGAGAAGAAAGCTCCGACAACGAAAGAAGGCACTATGTCCGAGGTAGAGGTCGAGGACGAGGTAGAGGTCGTGGTCATGGACGAGGTTGGAATTTCAACAACAACAACAACAACAATTCCAATTATGCCAAAGGAGAAAACTCAACTAGAGGACGAGGTAGAGGCAATCCAAGATCGAGGTATGACAAATCCCAAGTACAATGCTATAATTGTCAAAAGTTTGGGCATTATGCTTCAGAATGCAGAGCTCCAAGCACCAGAATTGAGGAGAGAGTGAACTATGCTGAAGAAAAAAATGGTGAAGATGGCACACTTTTACTGGCACGCAATGACACAAGTGGAGGTCAAGAAAATACATGGTATCTTGACACAGGTGCTAGCAATCATATGAGTGGAAACAGAAGCATGTTCGTGCAACTAAGTGAATCTGTGAATGGCAGTGTCGCTTTTGGAGATGATTCAAAAGTACCAGTGAAGGGTAGAGGTAACATTCTTTTTCGTGCAAAAGATGGTAGCCACCAAATAATTTCGAATGTCTACTATGTGCCCAATATGAAAAGCAACATCCTTAGTTTGGGTCAACTTTTAGAAAAAGGCTATGATATTCACTTAAAAGATTATAGTCTTTTCCTAAGAGATGACAAAGGAAATCTAATTACAAAGGTGAAAATGTCGAAAAATAGAATGTTTCCTTTAAATATTCAAAATGATGTTGCAAAATGTCTTAAAGCCTGTCACAACGATCCATCCTGGATTTGGCATCTTCGATATGGGCATCTCAACTTTGGAGGATTGGAGCTACTATTCAAGAAGAACATGGTGAAAGGCTTACCATACATCAATCACCCTGATCAACTTTGTGAAGGATGTTTACTTGGCAAGCAGTTCAGAAAGAGCTTTCCAAAGGAGTCAAACTCAAGAGCTCAGAAGCCACTCGAGCTCATTCATACTGATGTGTGCGGTCCATTCAAGCCAAACTCCCTTGGTAAAAGTAACTACTTCCTTCTCTTCATAGATGATTTTTCAAGAAAAACTTGGGTGTATTTTTTGAAGCAAAAATCAGAAGTTTTTGAAGCTTTCAAGAAGTTTAAAGCTGCAGTGGAAAAAGAAAGTGGATACCAGATTAAAGCCATGAGATCTGATCGAGGTGGAGAGTTCACTTCCAAAGAATTTTTAGAGTTTTGTGAAGCAAATGGAATTCGACGCCCTTTGACAGTTCCAAGATCCCCCCAACAAAATGGTGTTGCAGAAAGGAAGAACAGAACCATCCTCAACATGGCAAGAAGCATGCTTAAGAGTAAGAGGCTGCCTAAAGAATTTTGGGCTGAAGCTGTTGCATGTGCAGTCTACTTATCCAATCGATCTCCAACAAGAAGCGTGTGGGGCAAGACGCCACAAGAAGCTTGGAGTGGAAGAAAACCCGGCATCACCCATCTAAGAGTTTTCGGAAGCATTGCCCATGTACATGTACCAGACGAAAGTAGAGCCAAGCTGGATGACAAAAGTGAGAAGTTCATCTTCATCGGCTATGACAACAACTCCAAAGGATACAAGCTTTACAATCCAAACAACGGGAAGATCGTGATCAGTCGAGATGTAGTTTTTGATGAAGAAGGAGAATGAGATTTTGGCTCTGGTGTGGATGACTTTAACTTCTTTCCCATTGAAGAAGATGATCACACACAGATAAAACAAGTAGAAGAACAACAAGAGCCAGCTACTCCACTTATCTCACCAGCATCAAACACATATGGAGATTCGCCGCCATCTTTCTTAAATGAAAGAATCGAAGAACGTACAAGAAGTCTTCAAGATCTCTATGAGGTAACTGAGAGACATGATAATCTCACTCTCTTTTGCCTCTTTGCTGATTGTGAGCCAGTCAACTTCCAAGAAGCTGCACTGGATGAGAAATGGAGAATTGCAATGGATGAAGAAATCAAAGCCATTGTGAAGAATGATACTTGGGAGCTTACTACTCTTCCCAAAGGGCATAAAGCGATCGGTGTCAAATGGGTGTACAAAACAAAAAGAAATGCGAAGGGAGAAATTGAAAGGCACAAGGCGAGGCTAGTTGCAAAAGGCTATAGTCAAAAGGCTGGCATAGACTATGACGAGGTATTTGCTCCTGTAGCCAGACTTGAAACTATTAGACTTATTATTTCTTTGGCTGCTCAGAACAAATGGAAGATTTTTCAAATGGATGTGAAGTCTGCTTTCTTGAATGGATTCCTTGAAGAAGAAGTTTACATCGAACAACCATTGGGTTATGTGGTGAAAGGACATGAAGACAAAGTTTTGAGATTGAAGAAAGCTCTTTACGGGTTAAAGCAAGCACCAAGGGCATGGAATAGCAGAATTGACAAGTATTTTCATGAGAAAGGCTTCACCAAATGCCCATACGAACATGCTCTCTATGTCAAAGAAAAGGATGGAGATATTTTGATTGTGTGCCTGTATGTGGACGATCTCATTTTCACTGGAAGTAATCCAAGCTTGTTTGAAGAGTTCAAGAGAGTGATGATCAAAGACTTCGAGATGACTGACATCGGACTGATGGCATATTACCTCGGCATTGAAGTCACGCAAAAGGAAGAAGGCATATTTATCTCCCAAGAAAGCTATGCAAAAGAGATTCTCAAGAAGTTCAAGATGAATGATTGCAAGCCTATAAGCACACCAGTGGAATGCGGAGTCAAGTTATCCAAATATGATGAAGGCGAAGATATAGATCCAACATTCTTTAAAAGTTTGGTTGGAAGCCTACGCTATTTAACATGCACGAGACCAGATATCCTTTATGCTGTTGGACTTGTGAGTCGATACATGGAGAATCCAAAGACCACTCATTTTAAAGCTGCAAAAAGAATCCTTCGCTACATCAAAGGTACAATTAATTTCGGCTTGTTATACTCATTTTCTAATGACTACAAGCTTGTTGGATATAGTGATAGTGATTGGGGTGGAGATGTAGATGATCGGAAAAGCACCACAGGATTTGTGTTCTTCATGGGAGATACTGCTTTCACATGGATGTCAAAGAAGCAACCAATTGTCACGCTATCCACTTGTGAAGCTGAGTATGTAGCTGCCACATCAAGTGTTTGTCATGCAATTTGGCTCAGAAATTTGCTGAAGGAGTTAAGTTTGCCACAAGAAGAGCCAAGCGAGATTTGTGTTGATAACAAATCAGCAATTGCCCTATCCAAGAATCCAGTCTTTCATGATCGAAGCAAACACATAGACACTCGCTATCATTTCATAAGAGAGTGTATTGCAAGAAAAGAAGTGCAAATCAAGTATGTAAAATCACAAGATCAAGCAGCTGATATCTTCACTAAGCCACTCAAGCAAGAAGACTTCGTAAAATTCAGAAGTTTGCTTGGTGTCACAGGATCAAGTTTAAGGGGGGGTGTTGGATCATAAACTTGATCCAAAATGAATAAATTCAAGCCCAACTCATGGAAGATTCCATGAGTAGGTATGGTTGGTGATGTTTGAATTATTTGTGTTAGGTGTAGTAGGTGTTGTTGGTGAAGTAGGTAAGTGGTAGGTTTTAATGGATGGTGAGGATTTGTGTATTAGTTGAATAATGAATGGTTGTGATTAGTTTGTTTCATGTATAAATACCCCCTCTCCCATTTGGTTTAATCATCAAGTGGAGTAGCAAAATCTCTAAGGTGTAGAAAGTGAAAAATAAGAGTTGTAATTGGTGAGGAGTGTTGTTGAAGAAATAAAATAGTGTGTGTTTTGTGTGCTTTATTTGTTAATTCTCCAACAATGTATGCTATTCGCTAGAGCTAGATTCCCTCGTTCAAGGTTCTGATCTTCAGGTTCCTTGCCTCTGTTCATCACATTCCTTCCTTGACCAGTGTAAATCAAAACATCTAAGTTGTCCAAGTTATCATCGTAACCCCCAGATGCTACAATACTTATAGCAAGAATTTTTCCCTTGTGCTTGACATAATCTATACCACCCTCAATTTGGAGATGAAAACCAATCATATTGAGCCCCACCATGTATTGAAACTCATCGCCTACTTCAACTCCTGGAACCGATCCAATGACTTTTTTGTCGACATGGATGTATTTCTTTTTGTCCTTGAAAATCCTTGCTGCTAGATAATCAACCCTCTTATGAGAATTTTGTCTGTCGAGTTTTGCTTCTTCTTCGTGCAACAGCTTCCTACAAACAGCTTGAAACAGACGCAATGTCTCCCCCATCTTGTTTCCGGCACCAATAGTATCATTTTCAGGACCTTTACCACTTGAACTTCTAGGATGAGGAGGGAGGGGCACATAAAAAACATGTGATCTTTGACCCAGATGAAAGTTTTCTTGTCTTCTATCATGCCCAAGAGAATCTTTCCCATCCCTCATCACCAATGCACTTCTATTTTCATGAGCATTTCTTCCTGGATATGAATTCCTTTTACAGTATGATCCTTCAGAGCTTTTTGCTTTAATAATTTCCTCAGAAGCAAATTTAGAAGGTGGCAGCAAATTATGTTTCTTTCTTTCCCTATGACCTATACCACTAACATAGTTAAGTTTGCAAACCCCTTTCTCCCGCCTCCATGGACAGTTCAGCCATTAATGCGTTGTTTCTTGAGTTGACCAGTAAGGAATTTTGACTTTTTGTGTGAGCTTGAAAAAAAATTCTTTTCTAGATGATGCTAGAGATTACTAACATAAAAAATCTAAATATTTTTTATTTATAGTAATAATTTAATATCTGTTTCTCTAATAAGTAGATATCTCAAATAATAATAAAATAAAATAAAATAAAAATTAAGATTAATAAAATTATAAGGGCCGATACTAGAAATTTACCCTCAAAATTTAAAAAAAATCGAAGTTATTTTAACCGATCATGTAAATTAAAGATTAAAATCACAATTGTCAAATAAAACCATCTACTGTCTTTTCTCTCTCTCTCTCCCGCCGCTTCTTCTGCACGCTCACACTTTTCTAGGGCAGCGACTTTGCAAATTTCATGATAAATTGCATTTGGCCCCTTCAAGTTTCCTTTAATTACTTAATTACTCACACTTATTAAACTTTACGCTTAGATCACCCAAATGAGATGGACCCAAGAAGTCGGAATCATTGGATCTCTCAAATAACAAGTTTTCAAGAAAAAATCTTGAACAGCTAGCGGAGCTCATATTTCTCGAGTTCTTAAATGTCTTAGACATCCACCTTCCAAGAACCATACCACAAGAAAAGCAATTAGCTACATTTGACAATACTTCTTCCCACAGCAACTCAGGATTGTATGGAAAGCCTTTGTCCAAATAATGTGAGAATTCTGAAGCTCCAACAAATAAAGATCATATTGAAAGCTCAGAAGAGTATCTGTTCTCAGTTGCATCTGATTGGAAAATCATTCTGATCGGCTATGCGAGTGCACTTGTGGCAGGATTGGTTCTCGGGTTCAATTTCAACACTGGAATTGGTGGATGCTTTCTGGAGAAGTTGGGAATGTAGGAAAAGGCACCAAGGAGGAAGAGGAGACAGAAATTGAATGCAATCAGACTGTTCTTTTAAGAGTATGCACTATTCTGTGTCTTTTTTTAAAAAAATTGTCAGTCAAATATTATAGTAATTTTTAATTTTAATTATTTCTTGTAATATTGTGTATTTTTAATAAATAAATAAAAATTGATCTATTATATATTAAAAATTAGTTTCTGGTGTTGTTGTTTTTCAAATTAAAATCACTATCAACATGAAATGGAAGCTTTAGATAAATTTAAATCGATTTAACTTTGGTTGACGTAAAACTATGCCCATGCATCTCTCCTCCGTCAATCTTGTCTTAAAAGCTAAGGAATAATTTTAGAGCTAGTTTCGGCCTGCACTCCTCTGCTACAGCTCTGTTTCTACTTTTTCTAAATACTTTAGATCTATCTATAGTTTAAAAGCCATGACAGCCTAAATCTCTAGACAAATGCACTCAAGGATGCAAAATATTCGACATGCCGTGAAGGAAAATTTTAGTGTACTGGACAAACAAGAGGCAAATTATTGACCAATTAGATGACAAATTAATTATTGAAAAATAAAAGGAAATCTAAATTGTGAGTGAACATAGACAAAACTTTGGAAAGTTTTATCAACAACAAAAGATAGCTAAATTTAGATGAATAGAAACCTTACGCGTCCTTAGTAAGAAATTTAGGTGCATTAGAACCCATCTCAGAATATTATTAGCTGAAGCTCATTGCAAATTGGTGCATTAGTAACTCAGCTAAGAAATCTAAAGGAAATAATTAAGTTGAGGAGGTAAACTTTAATGGTAACATGTGTTCAAAGAGATGTTTAATCATTGATGAGACAACTTTCAATGAAAATTTGATTATTTTATTTTAAGACTCTCGTTGCTAGAAAAGAATATATCAACATCAATGACAATTGCCCTCGAGTAAGCATAGATATTCAACGTGCCTTGGAGGAAAATTTTAGAGTTGTAGAATAAAAGTCAGCAAGACAATGGCATACCCTCTAATGCAGTTATGTCGGGAAAATGGACTACCACAAGCAGTTGCAAATTAAGTGAAAACAAAACTCTTTCCCTCTTTGTATGACTAAGATAGGATGTGTACCTTGTGGTTGGTTTTTGCTTTGGAGCTTAAAAAAAAAAAAAGATAGGCTGTGTACCACAAATAAATAGGTAGAAAGATAAACTACCAAAATCCAAAGCAAAAACCAACCACAAGAGACACATTTTTACGTGGTAAACCCAAAGCGGGAAAAATCACGGGACTGTAGTCCGATATAATCTTCCACTATGTTAATAAGATTACAGTACAAATTCTTCGCTAGATAATATTAGAGGCTACCAACATCAAGAATCTCAATATTCTTAACTTATAGTAACAGCCTAATAATTGTCTTTCTAACAAGTGAATATCTTAAATAATAGTCAAAGAGAGGATAAAATAAAAATCAAGACTAGTAAGATTGTAAAGGGCGATGCCAAGAACTTACCCTCAAAATTTGGGAGAAAACGGAGTTAAAATTACTTTCCGATCGTGTAATCAAATATTGAAAATCTCAACTCTATTGTCTCTCATTTCTCACTCGTCTTTTTCTTCCACCAAAAAGTTGCTGCCTCCACTTATTCTTCTTTATATAGGCAAATTTCTTTTGCCCCTTCAAGTTTTCTTTAATTAATTAATTACCTAAACCTATTAAACTTTGGGCTTAGGCCACCCAAATGAGATAACCCAACACAATATGTAGAATACTCAACTTGCCACGAAGGAAAGTTCAAGTAGGGAAAGGAGAAAAAAGAGAGCAAATTAATTTATCGACCGATTAGATGACAATCTATAGAAAATGAAAGGAAATATAATCAGACAAGTTTAATAAATTCTATTAATTTTTTTTTTAAAAAGATTATCAATAACACATTAAAAAAAATTATTTTATTTGGTGGGACTTTGTTTCTTCATAAATTAATTTTTATTAGCTAATAGCTTAATTATTAGTTACAGATAAATATTGTATCATGTGCAATCTTTCTTTATTTTCTTTATGTTTGGAGCATTATATATTGTATTGAAATGAGAAGGGTGAAACTGCATCCATGTTAAAAATTATCATACCATGTGGATAAACATCTCATTTGGTTCCCAATATAACAATGTCGCATTTTCTTTTACTATTCTTGTTAAAAGTCTAGCACTAATTTCATGATCCAATCCAATTACATTTGTCTAAGCCCAAGTTCAAAGTCCAATTCATGAAAGATAAGAGAACTATGTAGAGAATTGTAGATATTTCTAATTTAAAAACATCTAATGGAGGTAAAAATATCAAAGCCTAGACAATTCTAAAATATTTAGTGATATTTGTAAAGTGTGGTTGTCATATTTTTGTAATTTAATATTTGTGTGGTTTGTATTAGTTCTAGGTTATTATAAATACCCCTATGTTGTTTATTATAGGCAACAAGTGAAGAGTGAAGAATTAGAAGAGAGAAAGAAGAGTAAGCAGTGAGCGCTTGTAAAATATCAATAAAGTTCTTTGGTTTAGTAAAATTCTTTTGTTACTAAATATTTTTTGTTTTGACCAATTTTGTCCTCTTTAGCTTTCAACAATTGGTATCAAAACCAGGTTGGTTGGGAACACTATAACAGTGCTGCCAAAAGTTCACTATAGTCAAGGATTGTGTGGAAAAGGTACAACGAGGACGATCGAGAATTGTTTGCTTCGTTTAATCATGAGGAGTTTGAAACTCTACAAGTTCATTGGTTAAGGTCGAGTTTACTTGACATTGTCAAAGTCTTACAAACATGATGGATGATTTTTAAGTGGTTGGAGGAATCAAGAAGCTCAACAACAAAAAATTTAATATATGGGCAGCAATAATGGAGTCCTACATATAAAGTCAAGACATCTGGGATATTATTTGTGGTAACGATGTGAAACCACCAATGAAGAATGCCGCTTCAAAGAAGTAGAACATTAAAGTTGGGAAGTCCATGTTTGCCATCAAGAGTACGATTAAAGAAGAGATGTTACAATGCACAAAAAGGAAAAAAATGCCTAAGGAAGCTTGTGACACTTTTGCAACAATTTTTTTCAATGAAGAATAACACACAGCTACAACTTTTAGACTATGAGTTACAGTCAATTTCACAGCAAAGCAACTTCAATAAGGTAAAGTCCTTATACCGCAAAATTTTTGGGTTAGATCCTACTGCTGCAATTTTTGAATCCAGAATGAAGAGAATTATTATCCATAGTTTGAGACCCGAGTTTTAGAACTTTGATACAATTATCTAAGGTTGGCAACTCAACTAACCATTGAGGAATTTGAAAACTTGCTTGCCGATCGAGATGCAATTGATAGGCAAATGAGTGGAGCCTCAGTATAGAATGACGAGGAAACGCTCTTCACTAATAAGAAGAGACATAGATTCAGATGACATAGTGGTGGAGATCTAAAGGATATGTTGATAAGTCAAAAGGTCATCAACAATAAGGTAGTTCACAGACAGAGGAAACAAAAAATAATCACATCAATGGTGGCCAATACAAGCTAAAATAGAATTTTGAATCGAATTGATACAACTACGGAAAAAAGACCACACGGCGAAAGATTACTAGTCTAAGAAAAAGTCTGAAAAGAGAAATGATGCTACTTCCAATAAAAAAAAAAGGCTAGTGATGAAGAATAAGAAGTTGAGACATGTTGCCATTAAGGAAGAAAAGCTTGTCTTTACAGCATGATACAAGCAAAGAATGTACCAGGGAGGTTTTAAGTCGAAGCTATGAAGATGGCAGCTCATGTGATCAATAGACTTCCTCAACAGGAACTATGGTTCATTTCACCTTATGAGAAACTGTGGAATGTGAAGCCTATAGTCAGCCATTTTCGTTTATTCAATTGTGTATATTATGTCTTCCTGCCAAGCCACTTACGAAGTAAATTTGACAAGAAAGCGATTTATTATATCTTTATCAGATATAAGAGCCAGAGCAAAGGATGGAGGTGTTGTGATCCTGCCACTCGATGGTGGTAGACAACACAAAATATGGTGTTTGACAAAACATCTTCATGGTGGTTTTCAAAAAAAAAAAAAAGAATTGCCAGATTCAAAAGAATTAAAAATCAAATGAAGGAGAATTGTCAAAATTTGCCTGAACCAAGAAGAATATGAAGATTCTCATGATCCAAAGAATGATCATATTGAGCATGATGAGGTGCAAAATCCTTAGAAGACAAGTGTTCACCATAGCCCTATTGATGACGAAGAACCAAGTGCACCAGAACCTAGAACTCCTAAATCTCAACTTAAAGATCTAAAAGAGTAAGAAAGCCAAATCTCAGGTACGATAATGCCATGGTTACAGAAGTTAGGAAAAATAAAAGAACCTGAGACATTTAAAGAAGTAACACAAAGTTCTAATTGGATGAAGGTGATGGAATAAGAAATCGCCGCCACACTAAAGGAGAATCAGACTTTGGATTTGGTTCCAAAATTAAAGGGTGCAAAACTAATATCTTGCAAATGGGTGTACAAGATTAAGAACCACCCATATAGCTCAGTTGAAAGGTACAAGGCTCAGTTGGTAACCTAAGGATTCTTACAACAATACGGCTAGACCATGATGAAGCATTTAGTCCAGTGGTAAAGCTCACAACAATAAGATTTTTACTTGCACTCGCAGTTAATAAGGAATGGAAATTGTGGCAGATTGATGAAAAAAAGCCTTCCTGCATGGAGAATTAGATTGAGAAATCTACATGAACCAACAAAGAGGATTTTAGAATAAAGCACATTTGGAGTATGT
The DNA here is from genome assembly GCA_002013955.2 of Citrus medica. Lineage (NCBI taxonomy): Eukaryota > Viridiplantae > Streptophyta > Magnoliopsida > Sapindales > Rutaceae > Citrus > Citrus medica. The sequence goes on along the minus strand of MKYO02030079.1, from coordinate 25,489 downwards.
ATTTAAGCTGAGAAAGTTACTTTATGGTCTAATGCAAGCAGCAAGGGCATGGTATGGTAAGATTGCTGAATGTCTAACTTAATTAAAGTGATTATTTAATGGTATATGCAGACTCTAACTTGTTCGTCAAAGCTAATGAAAGAAGGTTAGCAACCATACTGTTGTATGTGGATGATTTGATTTCTACTAGTGATGATAAAGAAGAGATTAAGTGAATAAGAAAGGTGAAAGTTGCAACCTGACTGACTATTGTGAGGCTGACTATGCCGGAGATCATGATACAAAAAGATCAACTACTAGGCATGCTTTTAGAATTAGATCTAGAGTAGTTTCCAGGTGTAGTAAGAGACAACCAAACTGTATTATTATAAATTACAAAAGTAAAGTATAGAGCAATAGCAATGGTGGCTTAAAAAAGTACTTAGTTGATGTAGTTAATAAAGGATCTATACCAACCAATAGATTTATTGCGATAATCAATCGATAATCAGCTTGGCGGAAAATTTAGTTATTTATGCAAGAACTAAACATATGGAGGTGCACTATCACTTCATCAAGGAAAAGGTCTTGCAAGATGAAATTGAAATGCGGTACGTCAAGACGGACGACCCTAAATGTTGTGATATTTCTTTTATAAAATATCAATAAAGTCCTTTAGTTTAGCAAAATTGTTTTATTGTCCAAATATTTTTAGTCTTGAGCACTTGAGTCCTCCTTAGTTTTCAACAATTCTAAAACCAAAAATGTAATGAGTTATTAAAAATTTATTTAGGACTCAACATGAAGAAAATAATTTTGAAAATGGGCCTCATTTGAAATAAAAAGTAGAGAACTGTGAAATCATTGTCTGGGCAATATTTTTTTCAAAACACTCCTCTACTTATTTCTTTGTTTTCTATTTTTTTTAAGATACAAACTGACTCACATAACCAACATGATCTATTTCATAAATGTAAGAGGAGAATCCTTCTAGATGTGTTTGTAATATCAGCCTCTAGTTTTGCAGTTAGAGATGCAGTTGTTCGGAACAATTTTAATGTAGAGCTTTAAATCTTTCAAACTATGACTGCATGTATTTGCCAAACACTTGATAAATGCCCTCAATATGCAAATTATTCAAACGTGTAAATGCCATGAAGGAAAATTTAAATGAATTGGCAGTAGTGGGAAAGGGGAAAAAAAGAGGCAATTAAATAGACCAATGAAACAGTGGAGAAACAAATGTTGGATTCCTAATTCAACGTTAGACTTATATGTGAATAATTATGTGTTGCAAGTTATTGTTTAAGATTAAGTCGAATTAAAACTGATCTATTAAGGTCTTTGGTAATTTGGGCTTCAATATATCTAATAAGGTGTGGGCCTGTAATGTGTAGAGATTAAAGGGTAACTTTTATTTTTATGAAGGGTTAAAATAAGAACACCTATCAGTAACATGAAAGTTATCTATATAAGTGGTTATCATTCCCAAATCACACGTAACATTCTATTCTTTTTTGACATCCTATTATCAAAGAGAGTAAAGAGAGAAGTGTAAAGGATTCTCGAGGATAATATATTGCTATGGAAGACAACTCATATGGCTCTAAAGAGTAATTAAGCGTTATGAATTCAAGTATATTTCCTATTGGGAAAGTGACTACAACAAGCAGTTGAAAATTAAGCGGAAACAAACTCTTTCCCTCTTTGTGTGATTAAAATAGGATGTGTACCACAAATAAATAGATAGAAAATTTAATCAACAAAATCCAAAGTAAAAATTAACCACAAGAGATACAGATTTTTACATGGAAAACCCAAAGCAGGAAAAACCATTTAGTCCAATTTAATCTTCCACCATATTAATGGGATTACAACAGAAATTCTTCTCTAGATAATACTAGAGGCTACCAACATCAAGAATTTCAATATTCTTGACTTATAGTAATAGCCTAATAAATGTCTCTCTAACAAGTGGGTATCTCAAATAATAGCCAAAGAGAGGATTGATTAGTATTAAACATTGTATGTTTATTAAAGGGTAAAAATATTATTTTGTGCTTATATTATAATTTATATTTGTAATTATGTAACATATTGTGAATTTCTAATTATTTTTCTTAATATTTGATTTTGTGTATTTGTTTGTGTTTATTAGGTAAAAATAATAATTTCACGCAAATTGAGGCTTCAAACAAATGTATGGATGTCAAATTTGGATTCTAGAAGTCCAAGAAATTTAGTGATTGTCGAGGAGGATTTGTGACTTTTGTTGTAAATTTATAAGTTTTTATCACTGTAAATGTGGTAATTGTGAAAGTATAAGTTTTTATCATGTTAGGTATGGTAATTGTTAGTGAAATGTATTAGATGTGCTTGAATAGATTAAATTAGGTTTACATTTTATTAGTAGGAAAAATGTAAGGCTAATATGTAATTAGTTTTATTTATTTGTGTGGTATGGATTAATAATGTATTAATATAAATAGAGAAGTGGGGAACACACCTCTCCATACATTCTTTTCTCTTCTTTCCCCTCAAATTCTTCTTCTCATCTCTCTTTGTAATATATTTTCAATAAATAAAGTTAGTTTTATTTTTAATTTTCAATTAATTTTTTCAATTTTAATAATTTTCTTGATTTCAAATATGTTTAGCTAACTACTAACAATTAGGGTGAGGTGAAACTCTTAGTAGAAAAATATGATTTAATCAAATTCTATTTTTAATTATATAAATTAAATTATTTTCTATTTAATTTTATCCACATTTTCTATTTTAAAATTTTGATTTATTGTAGACAAACATGAGAGTTTGGCACAATGAATACTTAATATCTTAGTATAAAGTATGTTAAAATGGTATTTTAACTTATCGTAGACAAGTTAAGTTTTGGCACATTAAGTTCTTAATCCATAATAAAATTAATGAAAAAATAATTGTAATTTATACAATTAATCTTTTGGACAATAAAATAAAAAGAATTTATTAAATTATATTTTTTACTAGGAGTAGATCTATAACCATAACTAATTCAATTTAATAATTTTCTCAAATTAAATAGCATATATTTGAATTTTATTTTCATTTTTTTAGATAAACTTAAATAAACAAATTAAATTATTTCCTTGTGAATCGATCTCGTACTCATCGAGCTATACTATAATTAGACACTCTTATACTTGGGAGTAAATTAAACATTTTTAAATCGTATCAAAGATAAAATAAAAATCAAGACCAGTACGATTGTAGAGGGTGATGCCAAAATTTGGGAAAAAAGGAAGTTAATTTTACCTTTTGATCGCCCAATTAAAGATTGAAAATATTGCCCCCAAATTATAATAACCAGCCACTGTCTTTTCTCTCTCTCGTTTTTTTCTTCTCTACTCATCTTTTTATGATACGACAAATTAATTCTGCCACTTACTTCTAAAGCCAAATTTCATGGCAATTTTCATCCAAGTTCAAAACTTAATGTTAATTGCACATCAAGTAAGTATTTTAGACTTTGGGCTTTTAGGCCCTCAAATGAGATGGACCTATCAAATCTTCCCCTCTAGATCATTTGAGGGGCACCGCCAAGCCCGCTTTCTACATACAGATTTTTCAGCTTCTCCTTGGGCAATGACTTTGTCATCATATCTTACTCATTCTTTGTTGTGTATATCTTCTCGACCTGTAACTGTTTCTTCTCAAGTACGTCTTGTATCCAATGACACCTCACATTAATATGCTTGGATTTCAAATTGTATGTTGAATTCTTTGCCAAGTGAATGGCACTCTGATTGTCACAGTATACAATAAAGTTGTCTTGTTTCAAACCCAATTCTTGTAGGAAATTCTTTATCCATAAGGTTTCTTTGCAACCTTTAGTGATTGCATCTGCTGCTGTGGTAGACAGAATAACACATTGCTGAAGTTTGGACTGCCATGAGACTGCTCCCCCTACGAAGGTGAGTGCATATCCTGACCGAGATTTTTTCGAATCAACTACGCATCCATGTACACTTATAACATAGGTTTGTCACCATAAAAACATAAACATGCCTTGGAAGTGCCTCTGAGATATTTAAAAATTCATTTCACTGTTGTCCAGTGTTCCTTGCCTGGATTGGAGAGAAACCGACTAACTACACCAACTACATAAGCAATATTTGGTCTTGTACAAATCATGGTGTACATTAAACTATCAACTGCTGAAGCATAATGAACTATTCTTATCTCTTGCTTCTCTTTCTCACTTGTAGGACAATGCTCGAAACTAAGCTTGAAATGGCCCATAAGTGGAGAACAAATAGATTTTGCCTTGCTCATGTTAAATCTTTCAAGAATTCTTTCAACATATGCTTCTTGAGATAAACATAACTTCCTAGATTTTCTATCGCAGGAAATCCTCATACCAGAATCTGTTTCACCGGTTCCAAGTCCTTCATTGCAAAATATTTGTTAATCTCTATCTTCATATTGTTAATTTTACTAGCATCCTGGCTAATAAAATTCATTTACATAAAACAAAAGAATGATGAAACCGCGTGGTCAAACCGCGTACTGTTGACTGATGACGTGGTCCAATCCTGAGCGTCCAAATCGTTTTTAATTTGATGGCCATGATTTACTCAATGCATTTATAAAAAGGAGGCCTTCTCCCCTAATTTGGCAGCTCTGAATCTATTTTTGGACTCTATTTTCTGTAATTCCTTCTCCATCTTGTATTTTCTACGCATTTTAATAAATTCTTATTTTGCCCCTAGTTCAATTATGAGTAGCTAATTTTCTTTTAAGTTTGGGTTGAAGGTGAAGTCTCAACATGTATCATGGGCTTTATTTGGTAAATTTATTTTCTCTTTCCCTCTAGTTTTTGTGGATGTTTTGACTTCTCGTCGACAAATAATAATAATCTTGTCTAGATACCGCCCTGATTTCACCGGCTCCCTAGTACAAGGTTATTATTATTTGGCACGATAAGCTCTTAGCACCAGATTGATTAGAGTGTGGTTCATGTGGCGTGGATTCTCCCCACATGATTTAATTGGCATTAATAAGGAATAGTTAGCCCATGGTGAATGTTGATACGGATCCAGATACCCAAGTATGTCATTTCAATAGATTTCTCTTCAATTTATTCTCGCTATTTCAATTCCAATTTTAGGATAATCTAAGTCACTTTCACCACAAATCTAACCACCCTCATACAAAATTAATTCTACATATAATTAAAATCCACCTCCTCATGGGATCGACACTCGTCACCATTAATCTATTCTACAATAGATTCATGCACTTGCGAGTTCAATAACAGACACGGCACGTATAAGAACCTAAATTTAAAAAAAAAATTATTAGTATCATGCAATAAATATAAAATTTAAAAGTAAAATAGACTTAGTAATTTAGTGTAGAAACTACCTAATGATATGACTTTGCAGCTCCCAATTATCATCAATAAAATGTGATGTTATAGCCATAAACCCCTTTTGCTGTTTACTAGAAGTCCACATATCGGTAGTAATCACAATTCTACTCTGATTTTAGTCCAACAAGCTCATTGTTTTAGCTCTCTCGTAGTCATAAATTTTCAATATGTCACTTTTTACTGTGTTACGAGAGACAAACCTAAACATTGGCTGGAGAGAACCAACGAATCTTTTAAAAGCCCAATGTTCAACCATATTCAGCGGATACTCATGAATAATTATCATATTTGCAAGCCCTTTCCTTGAAGTTTCTTGATTAAAAGAAAATGTGGATATTGTACATTTTCCACTCTCTTTCTTAACTTGTACCTGCTTTTGAGTTGACTCAACTGTGTGGTTCAACCGCATAAAACACAACCCCATATGAGTGCGTAAATGGCTGGTGCCATTTTTATGCTTCGTACTTAATCTCTTATGACAATAGTTGCAAACAACTATGTATTCTAAATTTCCACCAACTTTCTATCTTTCAAAGTGGTCCCAAACATCACTAGTCAATTTATTATTTTCAGTATCACCAGAAGCAATTTCTTTTTCATGTACTAAAATTGGATTTTGGGTTGAAGCTACCTCAATGTCTGCAAGTTCTTCACATGTTATTGGAGATTGGATTAAAGCTATCTGAACTTCTGTTCTTGTTGTAGGCGAATTATTTTCCCTGAGATCAAAGGCTTGCTCCATCTTTTACCTTAAAAATTTCAACAAATTTTAAATCAATATACAAGAATATTGATTTTCGGGTTAACAAGTTAAGCTAACCGAAAGTACAAAATTATGCATGTTGATTTTAAACAAGCTAAATTAAATTATATCAATTAACATGCTATTTTAAGTGGTTTTAAATCTTATTAGATATTGGATTAGCTGGCATGTTTATTAAGTAAAGATAAGATGAAAAATTAGCAAGTGAATTCAGCAATTTACACTAGCTTGACTATTTACATAATCAACTCAAAAGCAATAAACTAATAGATTGTTGACGTTATGAGTTTCAAATTTTTTAACTAAATTGATGGAGTTAAATAAAATACTACATCATGCATCATCTCATTGAATTCAATAAACGTTTTTAAGTCTGAATATCTACTTAAAATTAAAATTTACAAAGAGACAAAAATTAAAATTAAAATTAAAATTTCAATTCAATTCAATAAACGTTTGTAAGCTATTTTTCACTTACCTGGCATGTTTATTAAGCAAAAAATTGTTAGGAAAGGCATAAGAATTTCATACCTTCCACGACTGCAAAATTGGCTGCAATAGTAACGGTACCCAGGCAGCTGCAACAGCACGACGCATCCTTGTTGGCAGTGAAGAGAGTTGGGTGCAGGGGGCTGGGTGACTATCACAACTCACAAGCTCGGGTTGAAGAAGAAAAGAATGTTGAATGCAGAATTGAAGATAGAGATGAAGAAGATGGTCAGCTCGTGTGCGGCTACGTCAAAGAATCAAAAGGGAAAATGCTTTTATTTGCTTTAGGTTATCAGTTTATCACTTTAGAATGGCTGAATGGGAGATGGGGGGATGGGCCACGTACACTGTACACACATACACAACTTTGGTTTTGGGCCTTTGACTATTTACAAATTTGATTTTAATTGCAATTTCCTTTATACATTTTGAATAATTGCATAATTTTCTTTATACATGTTTTAAATTAAAATTTTTTAATTAAAATTAAATTAAAAATTTTTAGAAAAAATATTGCGGGTTTGGCGGATATCCATGCGGGTATCCACCGGATATAAGGTCAATACCAAATCCACCCGCATCCATGTGCGGGTTTTAATTTATAATACTAAACTCACCCGCAATGAGAGGATTTTAGCGGGCGGATTTGCGGGTACAATTGTCATCCTTACTCTCAATTGTCAGGTAAAAAGCTAAGTAATAACAATGCTTGTAATTCATTATCTAAAATAATTTTCATAATAGTTAACTAATCAACCAAGCCTTGAAAGTCACTAGTGTGTTTAGTTATACTGTGCCCCTCCTTGTATTTCAAGTTAACAAGTCTTTTCATTAATTTTTCTTTATTTTGTGCTGTCGGTTGCTCATAAATTGTTTCTAATTTTCTCCAAAGAACATCAACCTTGGATTCCTTCACGGCATGGTGGTACACACTCTGATCAATCCGTGACCTAATAGTACCCACGACCTTCTAGTTTAATTGAGCCAATTTCTTATCATATAAATCGATAGGTCTAGCTTCTTTGCCTTTAATGAGTTCATGTAAGTCTTTCATGTATAACAAATCCTCCATTCTAGACTTCTAAATACCATAATTCCATAATTTTAATTTAATCATGCATGCCGAGTACTTCTTTATTTCAACCACACAAGTAATAAAAAAACACAAAACCTAAAGCTCTGATACCACTCTACTGAGAAAGGGACTACCACAAACAGTTGAAAATTAAGTGAAAACAAACTGTTTCCCTTTTTGTGTGATTAAAATAGAATGTATACCACAAATAAATAAGTAGAAAAATTAATCAACGAAATCCAAAGCAAAAACAAACCGTAAGAGACACAAATTTTTCTGTGAGAAACCCAAAGCGGAAAAAATCAAGGGACCGTAGTCCGATTTAATATTCCACTATATTAATGAGATTATAATATAAATTCTTCTCTAGATAATTCTAGAGGCTACCAATATAATTAAAAATCTCAATATTCATGGCTTCCAGTAATAGCCTAATAATTGTCTCTCTAATAAGTGGATATCTCAAATAATAGACAAAAGAGGATAAAATAAAAATCAAGATCAGTAGGATTGTAGAATGCGATACCAGAAACTTACCCTCAAAATTTGAGAGAAAACAAAATTAACTTCGCCTTTCGATCGCCCAATTAAAGATTCAAAATTTTGCCCCCAAATTATAATAACCAGCCACTGTCTTTTTTTTTTTTTCTCTCTCTCTCTCTCTCGTCTTTTGCTTCTCCACTCGTCTTTTTGTGATATCATAAATTAGAGCTGCCGCTTCCTATTAAAACCAAATTTCATAGCAATTGTCATCCAAATCCAAAGCTTAATGTTAATTGCACATCAAACAATCCTTTTTGAACTTTGGATTTTTAGGCCCCCAAATGACCCAACACTTTTGTATATTTATTTATTGATTTTTGATGATACAATATGATTCTTTTTACAATTTAGATGATAGTTTTCATCAAGGGATTACCTTTTTATAAGTGAGTATCAACTACCAAAATTATTCATGTTGACTCATTGAAAATAATCTATGGTTCTTTTCTGAATTACCAAATATTAAGAAATCCGGACTTAGTGAAGAAAAATTAGTTGACCAATGACGTTGTGTAGAAATAAATCCCTGATAGACAAGTCGATAGATCCTCATCCGACTAACCAAACATTTTTAATTAAATTATTAGTTATTCGATACTTGATTACTTCTCACTTGTCTTGAACCTTTGTCACATCATACGTATGACTTTTTAAATGCTGATTTATTATACGTATGACATTTTTAATATATATCAACATCAATGACAGTGCCCTCGAGTTTGCAGAATATTCAACGTGCTGTGAAGGAAAATTTTAGTGAACAGGATAGAAAAGAGGCAAATTTATTGACCCGTTATATGAACAATTAATGATTGAAAATGAAAGGAAATAATAATGCCACGATGAGCAAGTTCGATCGACCTAACTTGTTATTTTTCTTCCGCTTTTGACCCAACAATTATAAGAAAGCTTTGCTACTATATAACTGTCTAAAAATACCAAAGAAATCTTCTATTAATACATCAAATACAGTAAATCGATTAAATAGTCGCAGTCATTCTTATTTATAAATATTTCTCAAATATTATGATTGTTTTAACGGAATTTATTTTAGGCTGAGAACAGTCAAGTCTTTTTTTACAAATTAACTAAAACATTTTGCGTTTGTGCCAATCTTGAGGGGTACATTTCCATCCTTTCGGTTTCGATAAATTTTCCGATATTGATTTCACCTCACCCCCAAAAAAAATAAGGGTTAACAGAATAAGAGGAATTGGTATATATTCTCTGTGAATAAACGAATTTTTTATTCAAGATTAATATGAAAGTGTGCAATAGATGTGACTCTATATAGGCTCATAACTAAGACCATAAAAGGGAAACCACTAAACATGTAAATTTAAAAATATTACCTGCCAAAGTAAACCTAAATTCTAAATTATAGTTATCATTCTCATTTGCAACTGAAACTTATTGGATAGCTTTATAACTTAAAAGAATTTGGTAAACACTAAAGTATGATTAAAGAATTTGGGTCCCGTTTGGGATTGAGATTGGATAACTTTATAACTTAAAAGGTACAACACTAAAGTATTTGGTAAACACTAACTGTTGTAGTTTAAAGTTAAGTTGATTTAATTTTAAACTTGTACGATAAAAAATCTATTATATCTTTACAATTTTATCTAAATTATTATTTAAAAATTATATTTACTACATACTATTAACTTTTATTTTATAACTTAAAAGGTACGGACTAAAGTATTTGGTAAACACTAACTGATGTAGTTTGGAAGATAAGTTGATTTAATTTTATACTTGTATGATGAAAAATCTATTATATCTTTACAATTTATCTAAATTATTATTTAAAAATTGTATTTACTACATACTATTAACTTTTACTTTATAGTTATAGTTTTTTTCCCCGACAGTTGTATTTTAAAAACTACAACACCTACAAACAGTCCTTAAGATTTTTGAGAAAATGATACATATAAATACTGCGGTGAATTGAGTTAAAAAAGTGCTATCCATACACGTCTAATTTGTCCTTACTAAACGACTTGAACATTAAGTTTATCATATGTTTATTTATTTATTGTGTCTTGCTCGGGCTCAATTCTTTGACATCAATAACCTATAAAAAAAAAATCAGGATTCCCACCTAGTTTAATCTTTCATTTTAGTAAATAAATTCACATGATTGGTACTTAATAACTAAGAAAATCTTGACCATACATAAATAAAAATACACGTGCCAAAAAATCCTTCAAAGCTCATGTGATCTACTTATGAGAACATTTTTATGGCCGTAAAAATGTAAAGTTGATTTGGTTAAATGAATTATAAAGAGAATTTTATTCAACTTTCTTGTTAGAAAATTGCATTGACACGCAATGAGACTACAAGGAATGAATTCTCCACATCCTCTCTTAGCACATCATAGCAATAAATCATATAAAAGAGAATTAAATGTAACTTTATAGTCACATTCTGTTCCTTGCTCTCCTGATTCTCCTCCTCCTTTTTGGCTGCATCCCAAATTTCTTCGAAAACCATTCAAGAATTCCTATGCTGAAGTTAAGCCCAAGAACCACTCCAACAATGAGTCCACCCGCATAGCCTATCAGAATGATTTTCCAATCAGATGTGACTGAAAGCAGAGACTCCTCTGAGCCTTCGACTTGATCTTCATTTGTTGGAGCTTCGTCATTCTCACATTCCTTGGGCAATGGCTTTCCACACAACCCCAAGTTTCCATTAAATGACGTTTTGTCAAATGTAGGAAATTGGTTTCCTTGTGGTATGGGTCCTGTGAGATTGTTGTTTGAGACATTGAAGAATTCAAGGAATGTGAGATCAACAAGTTGCTGAGGAATCTGTCCAGAAAATTTGTTATTTGAGAGATCCAATGATTCCAAACCCGTTAGGTTGCCCAAAAATGATAGAATATGGCCATGAAGACTATTATTGGCGAGGCTGAGAACTTGAAGTCCTTTTAAATTGGCAATTGATGTTGGAATCTCTCCATCAAATCTATTGCTTGAGAGAATAACGCCCGTGAGAAAATTTGGAACCTTGTCATATGACATCATTTGGCCTTTGTTGCTCATTGTCAACGAGTAATCATAAATGCCAAGGGCCGCATAAGACACCAATGCAAATGGATAAATCATACCTTCCATATATCTTAACTCACTTGTGTTGACAACTTGCATAGCATTCCAACACTGGAAGTACTTGGATGGAAGCTTTCCAGTAAACCTATTGTTAGAGAGGTCAATAATACGGAGTTCAGGAAACCCACAACCAGTGTTAGGTTCTCTTATCATGCCATGTAATTTATTGGATTTCAGGATGAGAACGTTCAATTCTCGAAGAGTTCCCAACCAAGAGGGGAAAGTACCACTAATTTGGTTATTCCCAAGATCAAGAAATTTTAAACTTGAACAATTGACCAAAGATCTCGGAATTCTTCCCTGTAACAGATTATCGCTCAAATCAATCATCCTAAGAGACCTTCCGCTCAAGAAGGTTTGAGGAATACTTCCACAAAATTTGTTTTGCTGTAAATTTAATATTGAGAGATGATCACTAAAATTGTCTAAGCACTGAGGAAGCAAGCCACTTAAGTTATTGTAAGACAAATCAAGGATTTCAAGACTATTACTTGAATTGCATATCCAAAATGGAATTTTCCCTGTTAAGCTATTGTTTGAAACTAGATAGTGTTTGGTTTGGGGGGGTGGAACTGGGAGTGGTCCTTGTAGATAATTATAACTAAGATCTAATGTAAAGCCATCATAATTCCGTGGAAAAAACATAGGGTGTTGATAAAAACCTATTAAAAAGTTATGGGAAAGGTTTAAATAGCTGAAGTTCTGCATACTTGGCTCTATCAACCATTTTGGTACTTTTCCATGAATTTTATTGCAAGAAAGGTCAAGCACTTCCAAATAATGTTGATTTTTCAAAAAGTTTGGAAATTCATTAAGGTTGCATGAACGCAGTCCTACAAAACTAAATTTATGTGAAGTGGTATTAAAAGTGGCTTTGGTAAACAACGACAACCTATTTGATGAGAGAGATAGATGCTCTAGGTGTTTAAAATTAACAAGAAACATATCTAGATCTATTGGGCCACTAAAATTATTATGAGAAAATTCAAGGAATTTGAGTTGGGCGAGATTTCTAAGTGAAGATGGAATTTGACTTGAAAATTTGCATTCAGAGATGTCCAATCCTTCCAATGATCTAAGGTTGCCAAAAGAAGCAGGTAGCTCACCAGAAAAATCATTTGATGCAAGAGATAACCAATATAGTCGGGTAAAGTTACCCATTGAATGTGGAGTTTTGCCCCGAAATCTATTTAATGAAAGTTCAAGTTGTTCCAAAGAAGCAAGATTTCCAATGGAAGCTGGCAGCTCACCCGATAATTCATTCCATGAAATATCAAGTCTTTTCAAACAGTCAAGATTTCCAATAGAAGTAGGCAGCTCACCTAATAAATTATTAAATGAAAGGTCTAAATACATGAGCTTGGTTAAATTACCGAGTAAAGACGGAATTCTTCCTGAGAATTTGAAATAAAGAAAAAAAATCAGAACTAGTGAAATACAGATGTTGCACATATATTAAGGAGAAAATTAAACGAAGCAAGATTTTAATTACCTCGTAATTCACAGCCTGAGAGTGATAAAAGAGTCAAAGAAGATAGATTTGCCAAGCTATGAGGTATTGGAGAAGAAATTGTCACACCTCCAAGAGCAAGCTCTTTAAGGTTTGTTAACTTCTTAACTAGATTTCCAAGATTTGGCTTCTTGAGTTCAATAAGATTATAATATGAATTATGAGATAAATCGAGGGACACCAAGTTGGAAAGCTCTAGAATTTCTGATGGTATTTGACCAAAAAAACCAGCAGAAGAGAGGTTTAGGTAGGATAACCTAGAAAGGTTAATAATTTCTGGTGGGATCTCAGAACCAATGAAGTAGTTAAAAGCAAGATCAAGCCACTCAAGGTGGACAAGCTTGAAAAGGCCGCTGCTAGAGTTGATAAAACCTTGGAGGCAGCTATTGGAGAGGTCAAGCTTGATGACATAACCTGTGTTTTCATTGCACTCCACGCCATCCCATGAGCAACAATCAATATTTGCTTCTTCTGGTTTCCATGAAGCTGTCTTTGGACGACATGGATCCCAGATATAATACGAAGAAGTCTTACGAATGATCGTGAGCCTTTCTTTGAATTGCAACAAAGCAGACCGCTCATAGCTATGGCAGAGTGGCGACAGCATGGAAGAAGTGAAGTTAGCAATTGTAAAATTGAAGAAGATGAGTGAAAAAACAAACTGCATAAATATTGTGAATAATAAACCACCCATAGTTTCCTGGCAATAAATTAACAATTTTTTATAAATGTGAAGAAACGTAAGGATCTTGGTCTGCTTTTATAGGCAATAATTTCCAGCGGATAAGCTTGATTTTCCAATTCTGAATGCAAATATTCAACATACTTATCTAAGTCAAGAAGTCAAGTCACTCTCGTCATTGCGTGTCGGGAAATAATTATTTAGGTCCACAAAAGTTGTATGAACGATTATATTTCATGCAAGTTGCTTGGAAATTGCTACCACATAATAATTTTTTCTTTTATACACGTAACGTGTCTATCAATTTAAATTCAATTGGCTCCTTCTTCACTATTTACAATTTACAAAACTCGTATCGTAATTTAGGCGGAAAGAAAAGGAAAAAAATCACAACAAATAATATGGGAACCGCCTTTCTCATATGGAGCCTGGAGAGGCGAGCCCGCAAAGCGGCCGAATCAGGTTACAGCCCTACCAGCCCCAAACCAAAAATAAAATTACCCATATTAAATTGACCTCTCATTATTTGAAAAGTGTCTCTATCGATTATGTTAACAAAAAAGGGCACTCAATTTCTTGTGGGATCCCTCTATTTCTTTAAATCATCTCTTCTTCATCTCTTATTTAAAAAGAAAAAGAAAAAAAAAAGAAGAACAAGAATTCGTCTCTTTCTTTAGATTTTCTTTCATTTCTTTCTTCGTCTAAAGTACATTTATTTTTCACTTAATAATAATTATCATAATCATGATAATAGTAATGACAAAGACAATTATAATAACAGTTAATAAACGTTTGAAATCAGTAGAATATAGAGGAATTTTGAATTTGACCCAAAATTTAATAGAATGAAATCACCAATTGTCAAACATTACTTATTAATTAAGTAAAAAATATTGTGGTTGACATGTTGTCGTCACAATTAGAGTATTGCCTAAAATGCTCTTTTATTTAACATAAAAGAACAAGCTTAAGTTATGATTACAGTATTTTATAAATTAGCTAAAACTTTATTTTTCTTTTAAATCCATATCCTTTAATCCTTTATAATTCGATTAATTTCACACAAATCATTGTCCATCGTTTAAGCTTTTGTACGCGTTGACAATATTGAAGAAAAAATTAAAAATTTCACACAAATCATTGTCCATCGTTTAAGCTTTTGTACGCGTTGACAATATTGAAGAAAAATTTTTTTTAAAAAAAGTATTTTCCGAATTATATCTATAATTGCTTCTTTTTCATAATTTCACTACTGAACAAGGAAAATTGAATTTTATATAAATTAAGATGGAACAAAATCTGAGATAATTGATTTGGATGGTTCTACTGGTAGTGACATATGTGTATTGGCTGAACTGTTCTCGATTTTTGGGAGTGACTTATGGAACTGATAACGATTGTATTGGTATTATTTTGCAGAGTCCAATAGCGTCTTGTTTCCGAGCCAAATCCCAGATCTTGTTCGTTAATTCAAAACAGCATGAGCTCGTTCTGAAATGACATTTTCTTAAACATGAGAAATTTGATCCCAAATGAAATACAACACACAAGTACTGTTACTGTAGAATATCTCTGAGTCAAAGAAAATACAAAAGCAGAGCTGACAATGTGACAGTTCAGGATGGGAGAAGTAAATCGCAAGATTTCGATTCAGAATTAATACTACACAATAATGAAAAGATTGATGGTGATCGCTGGAAATCAAAAGATGGATGTAATAAACACTACAAATTGAATGGAGGAATTCTTCGAATATTGATCAAGACAGATTCAAAGCGCTTGAGAGTAGCCATAACTCTGGTAACATTTTGGTTTTGCAATAGCAATATTGTATTTTTGGGATTGTAAAGAAGCTCAAATAGTTTAGAAAAAGGAGAAATTCTTCTGTACATAACTCAAGATCAATAGCCAGATGTGTTAATTTTGACTATGAGCATACTTTGTATGATTGTATTATATATTTCTTCAAAGACCAGCCATACCGTAAACGAGGAGCCGGTCTCCTTGTATGTGAGCAGATAGGCGAAGTCTGGTAGCAGTTATCCATGAGCAAGAATTCTCTGCTCGATCTCGAGGATGTCCTCTTCTGAACCATAATTCGAGTAGGGTTCCTGCTAGGAGTCGAGAGCTTTTCTTGTGGGAGATCGAGGTCAGTAGACCCAGTCTATAACGATTAACGAGACGTACACTCCTATCCGAGAATCTAGGCACGAAACCCACTCAGCAACAACTACAACATTCAAGCATCCATTTCCGTGAGCTGGGGGAAGTGATGGACGTGGATCATGGGGGGGGGCTAGATTCATAGGAAGGTTATAAAAAGATAATCAACGAAGGTAAAGGGGTTAGACACTTTGACATTAGAACTTAAGGAAAAAGAATTTTACTGAAAAACGAGAGAAAAACTCAGACGTATTTTATTTGTCTAAGAGACCATTAAAGAGCCACGAGATTAGTGGCCAAGTTTCCTAAAAAGTAAACCTAGATTCCTGACTTGAGCGTCAGAGGGTTTACGCCGGGAAAACTCCCAGCATGCTCTGACCAATTTCTATTTGCGCATGAGTCTGCTAAGTAGAAGTCATACAAGACATTGCTCAGCTCGGTTAGAAGGGTTTCAAGAAGTATCCTTGGTTGGTTGTGAGTTCAGAGTTGAGGAGAGATCCTGGTCGCGGAAGAGCAGATACTAGAATCTTGCATCAACATTTTGGCACCGTCTATGGGGGAGCTTAACAAAAAGCAATAGATGAGCGAATGGAATGAATGGAGAAATAGATGGAGACTCTGACAACCATTTTACACGAGTTGAGAAATGAGCGAAGGGGAATTCAAGAGGAAGGGAAGAGAAGTGGTGGAATGGCATAAGGGCACGTTGACCGAAGGAACAACGGTAACACGATGAGAGGTCGAACCACCAGGAGATTTGGTGGTGAAACGGGTAACCAATCTCTACGAGGATAAAGTCATGGAGGAGGAGATCAATCCCCAGGGAGGCAGGCCTCTGAAAACGATGACGGAGTTGTGAATGCAGAGGAAAGGGAACTCCGTCAACACCTGTAGGACGTCGAACAAGAACGAGATCAAGTTGCGATACGTGACCCTGGTCGTGCCATGCAGCTAGAGGAGGAAGTGCGTAGACTAGCGCAGATAATAGATGACATGCAGGGATGGAACATAGCACCTGGTTGGAGGATAATGCTCGACGGTGAATTCCCCCTCTCGGTAAAAATTATGAGTGCAATCATCCTGAGGGATTTCCACTTTCCAGACCTCAAGCACTCAGGGCGAACCGATCCAATGGTGCATATAGAGCGTTTCAATAATATAAATGGGGTGCAGGGATTATCTTAAGCTCAAAGGTGCAAGGTGTTCCCACTGTCTCTAGAGGGATGAGCACAAGAGTGGTACCGGAAGCCTTCTCGGGGGAGCATCAAGTCATTCAAGCAGATGTGCCAGGAATTTGCATAGCAATTTCGGGGCGTAATGGCACCTGAAGATGATATGATAGAGCTGAAGAGCATGAAGCAAGAAGATGATGAAACCCTTCGGGAGTTTATCAAAAAGTTCCATCGTGTTGTCCTCAATCTGGGAGCCTTCAACCATCCCCAAGCATTAAGGGGACTAAAAGAAGGAGTAAAGATAGGACGTCTGTGGTATAATTTGAGGAGTCCATCCATTCAGTCATATTCTGCTACTTACGAGCAGGCTAAGAGGGACATAGAAATCGAGGAGGAAAAGACAGCAAGGATCAAGACAGACCAGCTGGAAGGGTTGAGGAGAAAAGAGAATAGAGCCCTACCCAGAAGTGGGCCAATTAAGCGGAAGGACCACCATACCCCAGGTGGCGGTGCAGGAAGTCGGGTCACCTCTTACCAGCCTCATCAGAGGCCACCCTAATATCAACATAGCAGGATGTAGCCTCCTTGCTCACCAGCCACATATTCCTAGAGAATGCATGATCATACATACAATCATCCTTATCAACACCCCGCAATGGCTCACCATCCACACGGTTGTAGAGCGAGTAGACCAGAGGCCCCGATGCCCCCGCCAGCTCATAACGGCACCCACATGGATAGGGCAGTGCACATGATCGACCAGAGCCAAAGGTATGGGCGGTACACTTCCTTGAAAATGCCCCTAGACGAGGTGTATTAGGCCATAAAGAACCAGGGATTATTGTACCCTCTACCCCAATAGCAAAGCTGCCCAGTAGGAGAGATAAAAGACAGTTTTGCAAGTTCCATTGCACCCACGGTCATAACATAACCGAATGTAGGGATCTCAAGACTTAAGTTGAAGATTTAGTGAGAAATTATTACCTGAACGAGTTCGTAAATGGGACTATCCCGATTGTGGGTTCGTCATGCGAAGGAGAGCAGAGTAATAGAAACATGAGCCACGAGTAGTCGATGGTAAGGGTAATTGCTGGGGGTCCAACGTTGGCGGGAGACTCCAACAGATCGAGGAAGAACTACGCTAGGTATGTCATGACTAGCAAAGAAGTATTCTTCAACACCCCAGCAGCCAAGCGATCAAGAATCATGCAAGTGCCGATCATGTGGACGGATGAGAATGAAGAGGGAATTCTATATCCACATGAGGATGCCTTAATCAGTAAAGCCACCGCTGCCGACAAGAAGTTTAACTGGATTCTAGTAGATACGGGAAGCTGGGTCGATGTCCTGTTCAAGTCAACTTTGGAGGAAATGGGAATAGCAGATCTGAGGTTAGAGCACACCAATACCTCCTTGAAAGGGTTCGGTGGAGGAAAGCTAGTCCCTCTAGACGTAGTTGAGCTGCCCATCATGATTGGCAGCTCTCCATCAGAAAAGACTATGATCCTGGATTTTGTGGCCGTCGATAAAGAGAGCCCTTACCAGATGATTCTAGGTGAACTATTAGAAATGGGGTAAATGATACCTGCATCTAATAGCTTAAGGACTTCAGTTCTAACAACTTCTTTCATGTTAGGATTTAACCGACATTGCATTTCCTTAGTAGGTTTAACATTTTCATCAAGGTGAATATAATGCATGCAATCTACTGGGTTTATACATTTTATGTCCGCTATGGTTCATCCTAATGCTCCTTTGTGCTCTTTTAAAACATCCAACAACTTACCTTTTTGTTTTTCATTTAGGGAGGATGAGATGATTGCCGGTAGAGTACTTTCTTCTCTCAAAAATGCATATTTCAAAGTGTTGGGTAATGGTTTGAGCTCGAGTTTCGGTGGTGATTCTGATGATGGGATGAGTTTCTTCTCTGATGGTGCTAGTTGTTCAACTCTTGACTTCCATTTATCAGTGTTCATGGATGGTGCTGAGTCAAGCAGGGCATTGACCTCATCGACCGATCTGTCAATATCAAAATCCAAACTAAAGTGAGTTAAGCATGTTTATAAAGGGTCATCACTAAGGTTTGAAATAAAAGTATTATTAACTAATGTTTCTATTAAATCCACATCAACAATTTCATCATCTGCATTGTGAGGTTGTTTGACAATGTTGAAAATGTTTAGCTCCATAGTCATGTTACCAAAAGACAACTGCATATTTTCAGTCCTGCATTGAATGTGAGCATCCGCAGTTGCCAAGAAAGGTCGGCCTAGGATAATGGGGATGTGCTTCCTTGAATCATGGATTGGTTGAGTGTCAATTACAATGAAATCAACAGGAAAATAAAACTTGTCTACTGGATAAGCACATCCTCCACAATAACATAAGGTATTTTCGTGGATCAATATGCAAGCTGTAACACTATTGGAGTTGGGTGCAATTCTCATAGTCCAAGTTTCACGAAAACTGAGTAAGGTAACAGATTTACGCTAGTTCCTAAATCCAATAAAGCATTCTCAATTGTGTGGTTCCCTATGCTACATGAGATAATGGGGGAGTCTGGGTATTTACATTTTAGAGAAATTTTGTGTTGGAGTATGGAACTAACATTTTCTGTTAAAAATGTCTTCTTTTGAACATGAATGTTTCTCTTTTTAGTACAAAGGTCTTTAAGAAACTTGGCATAAGATGACACTTGTTTTATAGCATCAAGTAAAGGGATATTAACACTTACCTATTTGAAGATTTCAAAAATCTCACCTGTGGATTTTCCCTTCTTTCCTTTAGCTAACCTATGAGGAAATGGAGCTTTAGGAACGTATTCTTGTGGGTTGATTTCTTCTTTCTCCTCTGATGGTGAGTCCTCAACATTCACAAGTACAATTTGATTCGTTTTTGTCACCAGCATCTCCACTTTGTTGTCGACTTCTTTCCCTTTTCACAAGGTCATGACGACTTTGACCTCTCCGTGCTGCTGTGGTGAACTGGTACTTACTTCATGCACTCCTTTTGGATTAGGCGCTGGTTGACTTGGAAACTTGCATTTCTCAACAGTCATTGCCAATGCCTGAACTGAAGAAGTCAGCTGTCCCACTATTTTCTCGAGGCTTGAAACTGATTGGGCTTGTGAGTTTAAGCCTGCTCTCATCTCATTTCGTAGTTCAATGGTGTGGTTTTGTTGCTTAATCGTGGAGTGAGTAATATTCTAAAAATTCTGGAGTGAATCCTCCCATGGTCTGGATTGAGAGTAGTTCTGGTTCTGATTGTATGGTCTAAATGGTGGCTAAGAGGCTTAAGAAACTTGAGGAATTGGTTGCATTGGTGGAGCTGGAGCTGTTGGTCTATTTTGTTGGAATCTTTGAGACCATGAAAAATTGGGATGGTCTCTCCATCCAGGGTTATATGTATTGGAGTATGGGTTGTAATTTGATGGTTTTCTCATTACATCTATGGCATTGGCTTGATTTGAGTATGAGTCATGATCATGTGGCTTTGTTGATTTACCAATCGATAACGATGGTATTTGTCGAGAGAGACCTTCAATTATTGTTTTGACTTCTTTAATTTCTGAACTTGACTCGCCAATGTCAACCTCATTCACTCTCTTAATTCTTTTAGTATTCCTACCAATCGACTCCGTTGTTGGGAATTATCTACTTGTCGCTAGAAGAATTCCCAAATCTTTGATGCACTTTTTGACATTAGCTCTCCTCCACTTATTGCCACTAGCCATTTTTGCACATGTGGCAATAATCCCTCCAAAAAGTATTGCATTGGTGTCATTTCTTGTACCCACGATGTGGATACTTCAAGAGTAGCCCATTGAATCGCTCCCATATTTCAAAAAATTGCTCGTCTTCTCTCTAGGTAAACTCTGAAATTCCCCTGCGAATAGCATTGGTTTTATGACTGGGAAATATTTATTCAAAAATTTCGTTACCATTTGTTCCCATGATGTAATGCTTTTAGCAGGCAATGTATTGAGTCATGAATGAGATATATCCGTTAATAAAAATGGGAATAGTCTAAGTTTAACGTCATTATCTGAAAAATTCTCATATTTAAATGTTTAACAAACAACATGAAAATCATTCAAATAATTATATGGGTCCTCATTTTCTAGGCCATAGAATGTTGGGAGACATAGCAGCTACATTTGGGTATCTTATGCAAGATGTGCTCAAATTAGCTAAGGGACTGAAGTAGTCTTTAAATGGCCTCTCCTGTGGTGCTTGTTGTTGTTGTAAATCCATTTTATTTTTAACGTGTTTATGTGTGTGCAGTATTTTTTTAAGTTCAAGGTCTATATGTTTAAGATTAGGTAATAATGACCTTCAACCATGCATGCAAAGAACACAAAAATAAATGAGAATAAAATAAAAATAAAGAAAAAAGAGAAATTACGGTACTAACCTTATTATGCTGTTACAACGTACAACCTTTCTATAAAAACACACTTACAAAATACGTGAAATAAATTAACTAAAAATAAATTAGTAAGATAAACAAAAATTACAAAGAAGAAAAAAATAACTTGAAAATTAAATTACAAAATTTTAAAGAAGAGAAAAAGAAAAGAAATTCTTACCTTAAAATGTAAATTCACTTTTTTTAAAAAAAGAAAATAATTACAAGAAAATAATTAAAAGAAAATATTCAAAAAAATTAATTCTACAAATTAAAATAACTTACCTCCCCGACAACGGCGCCAAAAACTTGTTGTGCAAATTTTATTGAACTCGCAAGTGCACGAATCTATTGTAGAATAGATCAATGGTGACGAGTGTCGATCTCACGAGAAGATGGATTTTAATTATATGTAGAATTAATTTTCTATGAGATTGGTTGGATTTGTGGTGAAAGTGATTTAGACTATCTTAGAATTTAAATTGGAATGGCAGAATTAAATTAAAGTGGAAACTATTATATTCAAAGTGCTTGGGTATCTGGATCCGCATCAACATGCAACATGGGCTAAATATTCCTTATTAGTGCCAATTAAATCATGAGGGGGGAATTCACACCTCATGAACCACACTCTAATCAATATGGTGCTAATGGCTTATCGTGCCAAATAATAATAACCTTGTACTAGGGAGCCGGTGAAATCAGGACGGTATTTAGATAAGATAATTACTATTTCTCAACGAAAAGTCAAAACATCCACAAAAATTAAAGGGGAAGAGAAAATAAATTTACCAAATAAAGTCCATGGCACATGTTGAGACTTCACCTTCAACCCAAGCTTAAAAGAAAATTAGCTACTCATAGTTGAACTAGGGGTAAAATAGAAATTTATTAAAATATGTAGAAAATACAAGATGGAGAAAGAATTACAGAAAATGGAGCTCATAAATGAATTCAGAGATGGCAAATTAGGGGGGGAGAGCCCTCTTTTTGTAGATACATTGAGTAAATCATGGCCATCAGATCAAAAACATTTCGGACACTCATAAATGCACCACGTCATCAGTCAACAGTACGCGGGTTGAATAGTAACACGGTTTGACCACACGGTTTGAATAGTGGCGCGGTTTGGTTGAAAATAATCTTGTGTATGTGCATAAACCGTAAGCGCAATTTTTGGTCCACTAACATGCTGCTAGGTCACCGATCAACAGTACATAAGAATTTTAGTCCAACAAGATCATAACACCTCATCAGTCAATGCCACATCATCGGTCAATGCCACGTCATCGATCTGTCTATGTGAACAGTGTCGTGAACAGTAACGTAGACAATACCATACATGTGAACAACACCATTTTTCATTTTATGCTTCTCCTAAGGTTTTCGACCGTCCTGAGTTCAAAAGTGATGTCCGTTTTGCTGTCCGGTCTCTCTTTCATTGTGAAATGACCATGATACCCCTAAAATACATAAAATAATTAATTAAAATAAAACACACATAATTAAATGATGATTTTCTCCTTTATAAATATACACTTTCTGACACTCAACAAACACACTACTTAAGTAGAAAATAAATAATAATAATAATTTTTAATAATGAATTTAACATTGCAATTAGCAATTTCGAGTAAAATATATATGTATGTTTAACAATAACATGCATGTGTATTAATTAAGGAGAAAATATATAAAATGTAATTACCTTCCAATTCACAGTTTCGAAGAGAAACAAACATCAAAGAAGATAGATTTGCCAAATTATGAGGCATCGTTGCGAATAGAAACATCACCAAGGTCAAGTGTTTTCAGATTGCTTAACTTCTCGCCTAAATTTGTGAGATTGAGCTTCTGAAGTTCAAGTCTACCACCAAGACCATCATTTAGTGATAAAGGACACCAAATTAGAGAGCTCTAAAATTTCTGATGGTATTTGACCAAATAAAGAAGTTCCAGAAAGGTTCAAATATGATAACCTCGAAAGGTTGATGATTTCTGGTGGGATTTCAAAGGAATTGTCTTGTTCATGGGTTGGTAGTGAAAAAATTGATGAAAAGGAGAATGGGTTCAGCCATATGTGGGTATTGAAAAACAAGTATGCAACCCAAGAGGGGGGGTGAATTGGGATTCTAAAAATTATTCAATTTATAAAGAAAAACTTAATGCAAATATAATCCAAATTCAAAGCAAAAACAATTAAGTTGATCACAATGTAAAAAGATAAGGGAAGAGGGATTCAAACACTGAGATTTTTACGTGGTTCGGCCAACCTTGCCTACGTCCAAGCCTCCAAGCTTTCCGGGCTTGAGGATTCCACTAAGCAAGCCACCAAGGCTTCAAATGCTTACACTTGACTTCCAAGGTGTCAATAA
This sequence comes from Citrus medica, assembly GCA_002013955.2. Taxonomy (NCBI): domain Eukaryota; kingdom Viridiplantae; phylum Streptophyta; class Magnoliopsida; order Sapindales; family Rutaceae; genus Citrus; species Citrus medica. The sequence continues at coordinate 1,796 of MKYO02030079.1, read as the reverse complement.
ACCTTTACAACAAGAGATTATCCCCAATCTCTTAACCCAAGTGTATCCCAACACTTATAATCACTCAAAATAAAAGATTACAAATTGTTTTTACCTCTCACAATATATAAGATTACACAATGATGCTTAATATGTGAATAGATGAAGCAAGAGTGTGTTCTAAGCTCTATGAAGGTTGTATTCTCGAATATTTGCTCAATGGTCGTGTTGTGATCAATTTTCTTTGAATTTGAATGAGCTTATTTATATCTGGAGATGAAAATCTAGCCGTTACAACCTGTCAGACAGAAAATGGTTCACCGTTAGACATAAACGGTAAACCGTTTTGGTTGGTCAAAGTTACCGTTGGACCAGATTTCAAATAAACGGTTTGCCGTTTACGATTAACCTTTCGCCGTTAACTTCCAGAGACCTGCAAGATGAACATTGGTTATCCGTTTACACTAAACGGTTAAGGACTTGCGTGAAGTGGCTTCTCTGGATATTATCGGTTAACCGTTTGTAATAAACGGTACGCCGTTTGACTCCAGTAACCTGCAAAACAAACTAGCCTTATCAGGTTTTGTTAATTAGTGCCAGAGGAGGATAACCTTCAATTCTGGACGTTATCGGTTAACTGTTTACAATAAACGGTTCACCGTTACATTCCAGTTGCCTTTCCATACTTGGTGTTTTCCGTTTTTCATAAACGGTTAGAGCTTAGATAATATGTTGCTTTCTGGTGTTAATCGGTTAACCGTTTTAAATAAACGGTTCACCGTTAAGTTCCAGTAACCTTCCCATCTTTTGTGTTTTCCGTTTTTCGTAAACGGTTAGGGTTTAGGAAATATGTTGCTCTCTGGCATTAATCGGTTAACCGTTTAAATAAAAGGTTTGCCGTTTATTTCCAGAATCACACTTTAAACCAGATTTTACAAAAAATCATTTTTGAATTTGAAGGTCCATATTTTATGAAAGAATGAATGGAATGATTATCGAGACTTTCGTTTATTAAGGAATAGCTCCAATATTTTTATCAAAAAAACATTTAAAATTTGTTATCATCAAAATCAATATTATTAACATATTTATGTTAACAATCTCCCCCTTTTTTATGATGACTAATTCTAATCAATGTTTAGCTCCCCCTTAATATGTGCTCCCCCTAAATGTGTGGTCAAATTGAGAAATGTTCAATAACAGGATTTTTGCTCAAGAAAACCTTTTTAAATACATTCTTAATCTCCCCATTTTAAATCCTTCTTAAATACCATAAATCCATTTTAAATACCATAATTATCTCCCCCTTCATCATCAAAAAGAAAAGAGAGAATAGGAAAAAAATAAATTACAAATCCGTGAAAGAAGTTACTCGGGTTTGGCGAGCGAAAAATTTGGCAGAGTTTCCCCTTAAAAATGATCAAAACCACTAATACAAAATGAGATTAAAAACACTTCCAAAATAGATTAACACCAACTTCATCTTTCAACAAGCCAACAACTCCATGAACAAAACAAAACAAAACAAAACAACACTCCAATATCCAAAAACATACCAACAGTACAATATCCACAAATAAACCAAGACGTATGCATCAAAATCCAAAAATCATCGAATCATCAAGAACATCACAATATGAAATAAATGCAAACCCAAAAATATGAAATGTATGTGCGAAAACAGAACTCAGAAACTACGGAGGCGGAGAAGATGTGCTCCCCAGATCATAGTCGAAATAGCGGAGAAGAATGCGCTGTCCGGCGATAAGCTCGAGCTGCTGGTCAATGCTCTGCTGCTGGAAAGTCTGAAAGTCAGA
>MKYO02030068.1:52743-121986 GCA_002013955.2 Citrus medica | reverse complement strand
GTATCTAGACAAGCTTATTATTATTTGTCGACGAGAAGTCAAAACATCCACAAAAACTAGAGGGGAAGAGAAAATAAATTTACCAAATAAAGCCCATGACACATGTTGAGACTTCACCTTCAACCCAAGCTTGAAAGAAAATTAGCTACTCATAATTGAACTAGGAGCAAAATAGAAATTTATTAAAATACGTAGAAAATATAAAATGGAGAAGGAATTACAGAAAATGGATCCCAAAAATGGATTCAGAGATATCAAATTAGGGGGGAGAGCCCTCTTTTTATAGATACATTGAGTAAATCATGGCCTGGCCATCGGATTAAAAACATTTCGGACGCTCAGAATTGCGCCACGTTATCAGTCAACAGTACGCGGTTTGACCACGTAGTTTAAACTGTAACACGGTTTGACCCGGATTGAACAGTGACACGGTTTGGTTGAAAATAATCATGTGTAATGCATGTACCGTACTTGAGATTTTTGGTCCACTGATATGCTGCCACGTCATCGATTAACAATGCATAAGAATTTTAGTCCAACAGGATCGTGACACTTCATCAGTCAATGCCACATCATCGGTCAATGCCACATCATCAATCCGTCTATGTGAACAGTGTTGTGAACAGTAACGTAGACAATACCGTACATGTGAATAGTACCGTACATGTGAACAGTGACATTTTTCCTTTTACGTTCCTCCTAAGGTTTTCTACCGTTCTGAGTTCAAAAGTGATATCCGTTTTACCGTCTGATCTCTCGTTCATTGTGAAATGATTGTGATGCCCCTAAAATACGTAAAATACTTAATTATAATACAACACACATAATTAAATTACAAGAATTTTAAATACATAAAAGAAAGGGTGTTAGTAAAACTTGAAGTGTAAAATGACGATTTTCTCCTTTATAAATATACATTTTCTAACACTCAACAACAAGTTAATGATCTCGAGTTCCATGTTCATTGCTCTAAGTTCAAGTTCCTTTGGTTTTAAGTTTAATGATTCTAGTTTCAAGTTAATGATCGGTGTTTCGTGTTTATTGGTCCATTAATCGGGGTTGCAAGTTAAGGATCTTAAAATTCATGTTCATTGCCCTCGGTTTCTAGTTCATTGCCTTTAGTTTTAAGTTCATTTGATTTCAAGTTTAATGATCCAGTTTCAAATTAATGGTAGGTGTTTCATGTTTATTGGTCCAGTAATTGGGGTTGCAAGTTAATGATCCTAAGTTTCATGTTCATTGCTCTCAATTTCAAGTTCATTGCCCTCAGTTTCAAGTTCATTTGGTTTCAAATTTAATGGTCTCAGTTTCAAGTTAATGGTAGGTGTTTCATGTTTATTGGTCCATTAATTGGGGTTGCAAGTTAATGATCACAAGTTTCATGTTCATTGCCCTCAGTTTGAAGTTCATTTGGTTTCAAGTTTCATGGTCTCACTTTCAAGTTAATGGTAGGTGTTTCATGTTTATTGGTCTATTAATTGGGGTTGCAAGTTAATGATCATAAGTTTCATATTCATTGCCCTCTGTTTCAAGTTCATTTGGTTTCAAATTTAATGGTCCCAGTTTCAAGTTAATGGTAGGAGCTTCATGTTTGTTGGCCCATTAATTGTATGTTTTCGGGGTTGCAAGTTCATGATCTCAAGTTCCATGTTCATTGCTCTAAGTCCAAGTTCCTTTGGTTTCAAGTTTAATGATTCTAGTTTCAAGTTAATGGTAGGTGTTTCGTGTTTATTGGTTGTTGCTGTTATTTTTGTTCTGTAACAGGTGTAGCTGAGCATCAACCTAATTACCTGACAATTCTTTAAGTATTACCTTACTCTTAGGTTTGAAGTTATTCATATAGTCTTCCTCGAGGGAAGTGAAATGTGTGCTCACGATCAGTTTCTTATCTTGAGGACTATAAAATAAACCTCCCCTTGTTCCTTCGGGATACCCCACAAACATACAAACCTCAGAACGTGAATTCATTTTGTCTACCTTTGGTTTCAGCACATGTGCTGGTGATCCCCAAATACGGACATGTCATAAACTTGGTCTGCGACCTAACCATAATTCTATTGGGGTTTTAGGCACTGACTTATATGGAACTAAGTTTAAGAGGTAAACTGCAGTTTCCAGTGCAAGTCCCCAAAAAGAGATTGGTAATGACGAATAGCTAAGAATAGATCTCACCATATCCAAAAGAGTTCTATTTCTCCTTTCAACTACCCCATTTTGTTGTGGTGTTCCCGGGGCAGTCAACTAAGATATAATCCCATTTTCAACCAAATACTATTTGAAATCTCCTGAGAGAAATTCACCACCTTGATTAGATCAAAGTTTCTTTATATTCTTATCTAATTGCTTTTCTGTCTCAGCCCTATACTCTTTGAAATTTTTAAGAGCTTCAGACTTGTGACGCATCGGATAAACATAACCATATCTTGAGTAATCATCAGTGAAAGTGATGAAATACTCATAACCTCCTCGAGCTTGTACATTGATTGGTCCACATACATCTGTATGTACCAATTCAAGTGGTACTGCTGCACGTACTCCTTTGGCCAAGAATGACATTTTGGTCATTTTTCCTTCTAAATAGGATTCACAGAGTGGCAATGATTCATTTTCTAATGAACCCAAGAGCCTATCTTTGATCATTTTCTGTATCCTATTTTGGTTCATATGACCCAAGTATAAATGCAGAGGTAACATTGGTTGGAAGAAATATTTCTTTTCTTATATAAATGTGTATGCTCATCATTATTGATCATTGTGTCATGCATAGAATGGATCATTGGACTTAAATGATATAAATTATCTTCCAATGTACTATAACAAATAAGTCTCTTATTTTAAAAAGGAAAAATATCCACCGTCCATCTGATTTTGTCAACTTTTTTAAAAAATACACAAATCCTAATTTTTTTGGCTGCGCTACATCTAAACTTATATTTTTTTTTCACATTTCCACCTCCGTTTGTAAACCGTCAAGACGTTGCTGACGTCATAAGGATAAAATGATAATTTCACTTGGACTTAAAAAACGACGTCGTTTAAGATCTATAATAAGGAAAAAAAAGAAAAGAAAATGAGGCATAGTGAAGCTGAAGCTTGGTGAAGAAGCGCTCTCTCTCTCCATTACCGTTGGTTGATTTAAGGAGTCTGACAGAGACAGTTTATCTTCACCACCATGCATCATCTAAATGGAGCCACAAAATTTACAACTCCCAGATTCAGTTTCGCATGAATTGTTGTGCTCAGTTAACGACTTTTATTAATTTCGTCAGATTTCTGATTGATCTTTAGAAGCCCTCGAAGAAGACAAAATGGCAGGTGATGTCTCTGCACTCTTTCTTCTAGACATAAAGGGTCATGTTCTGGTGTGGCGCAACTACCGTGGTGATGTCTCTGCAAAGCAAGCCGAGCGCTTCTTCACCAAGCTAATCAAAACCGATCCTGAAGCTGACTTCTCCGAAGCAATTTCACAAGCACAACTGGGTAACTTTTAACTTCTCTCTCTTGTCTTGGACTGAGAGGACTTCTCATCCACCTCTATAACAAGAACATACACACATACTCTTTATTTTTATCTCCACACACAAACGACAACGGCTACAATACTCACAAAGCTAATATTTTGGCGTTTATTTAGGGTAAATATGTAATTTTTTATTTTTAGGGTAAAAAAGTAATTTGGATAAAATTCCATTAGTTTTATTGACGGTTTGCAGATGGAGGTGGAAATGTGAAAAAAATTATAAGTTTAGGTGGAGCGCAGCTAAAAAAATTAAGATTTGTGTATTTTTAAAAAAGTGTACAAAATTAGGTGAACGAGAGATATTTTTCCTTTTAAAAAATAGAAATAGAGGATCCAAAATTTACAGTGTACCCTTACTTTGACAAACAAGCTACTAAAATTAAATTCCTCTTAATGTCTGGAACATAAAGACAATTATTCGAAACTAAAGTCTCATTATTAGAAGATAATAAAACAGATCCAGTCTTCACTGCTGACACGAACTGTCTTGTCCCTAACTGCAGCTTGACGCTTCCTTCACTTATTTTCTTGGTTTCCTGAAACCAATAAAGTGAAATACAAATATGATTAGTTGCTTCTGAATCCAACACCCAAGTGTCAATAAGATTCTGAACTAAACATGCTTCAATTACAAAAAGATTTCCCATACCTAATTTCACAATATTAGGGCAATCCTTTTTCTAGTGACCTTTCTGTCCATACTTGAAGCATTTGCCTTTTTTTTTTGGGCTTGCCATCTTGCTTGGTAGACGGTCTCTTTTTCCTAGCTTTCTTCTTACTTTTGCCTTTCAGTTTAGGTCTAGAAAAAGAACCTTTTTCAGCAATATTTATGCTTCCTAGAGATTTCTTAGCACGATAGATCTCTTCGGCAAAATGGAGTTCGTTCATCAATTCAGCTAAGGTCATGTTTCTTTTGTTCATGTTACAATTGACCTTAAACTCCTTGAATGTTTCTAGCAGAGATTCTAGCACTATGTCAATCTTTGAGTTATCATTGATTTGTGTTCCCTGAATCTCAGCCTCATTCAAATAGTCCATCATTTTGAGGACATAATCACAAACTCTTGTGCCCTTCCCCATTTTACTGTTCATAATTCCTTTCAGCGCTGCTTGTCTTGTGGACCGAGTACTCTACCCGAACATCTGTTGGAGACTATCCATTATTTTAGTGGCAATCTCCAAGTTCTGTTGTTTGGCTTGCAGAATATTAGAAATCGAGGCTAAAATGTAGCTTTTGCCATTTCATTAGCCTTTTGCCATTTCTCATAAAGCCTCCTCTGATTTCTATGAGCATCTTCTGCTAGAACTGGGGGGCACGACTAGGTTAAGATATATTTATAATTTTCAACAGGCAAGACAATGAATAAATTTATTTTCCAATATATATAGTTCTCTCCAGTGAGTTTGTTTTGACTCAGAATAATAGTAAGTAGGCTCAGGGAAGACATTTTCTAAAAAATAAAACATCAATGCATAAATAATTTAAAATAATATTCACAATAAATGACAAAAATGCATAAAACCATAAATACATTTTAATTTATTGTAACGATAATCTAGTACCGCTTTGACAAGCTATCTGTTAGGAAGTCATGTCTACACTTACTAGACCCAATTACCCATTGGATTATTTACTTTTATGTAGAGACATGATAAATAATTATCATTATCCTTTTGGGCCTAAATTTATTAACAGAGCTTCGTTGGGAAGTTTAATAACAAATTTTAGTTGAGTGTATAATCATTGTTTCAATCTATGTATTTTTCAAATCAATAGTCATCGTTGTGGTGAACAATCGATTGAAAAATATTTCAATTTTATCTTTGAAGAAATTCATCAAATAAAATATCTAATATATGAACCCTCCAAACAGAGCATCACCGTATCATGAAGTCAAGGTATATATATAATTTTATTATTGAACTAACAATGGAGCCCGTGGGAAAATTATCTTGAATTTTCCCTCTCCCACTCAATATTTTAAAATTGGTTTTTCTTTTTTAAAACATACATTAATTATATTGTTAATTGCATGCCTCCTATAATATTATCTAGATGATATCTAATATTATTTAAGCATTTGCAAATTACAAACAATATAATGAGATTCATAATTAATGAATGACATGTATCATTATGCATAGAGTGGCACTACCTATTCTATATGACATGTTATCATCCAAAACATAACATATAGAAAAATAATTAAATAATCTTAATTCATGGCTTTTCCTAAAATGAAAAAATACATTAACCCTAAGCATAATCTTCATTGGGCTTCTTGTCAATGTCCATCTTCTATAAGCTTGTCTTTGCTAATGGACTAGGGGAAATTGGACTTTTACATTTATTATTGGTCCAATTTTAATTTTGAAAGGAAATAAATAATAATTTAATTTAATTTAATTTTTTTATAAAATAAAATTTTTGGACCAAAAATAAATTTAAAATGTTAAATTTTATCTATACATTTTAATCCACTAAGAAATTGGGCCTAAAACTATTTTTAAACTTAAAAGCATAAACATAAAAAAATTTTGCCCATAAGAAAAATTATGAAACTATAAGGACCTCCATGATAAAAACCATGAAACCCTAAAATCATATTTTTCTATCTTCTTCTTCCCCAGCGGCCATCTCTACAAAACACCAGCCGTCGTTCACCCATCTCCATCGTCGATTTGAACATCGCCGCCAAGCTGGGAAGCCACCAAACAACGCCCTTCGCCAGCCGAAAACATCTGCAAACTTCCAGCCTCCGCGCCCTTGCTACTGGCCTCGCAGGCATACATGCTGCTGGCAGCGTGGCAGCGCGTGCTGCCCGCTGCGCACTCAGCGTGCGTTGCTGGCAGCATGTGCTGCCTGCAGCGCGCAGCGTGCGCTGCTGGTAGCGTGTGCTTCCTGCAGTGTGCAGCGTGCGCTGCTGGCAGCGTATGCTTCCTGCAGCGCGCAGCGTGCGCTGCTGGCATGCATGTTGCTGGTCGCATGCTTCTCTTCGTACAAGAGATGCGTCGTACAAATTCTATATTGTTAATCTACAATTCCAATACTCATAATTGCTCCCACCAAGATACCGGGTAATCTTGACTTCAATTGTGTGTCGTGCCCATTGGTAACTCAAATGGAATATTACAATTATGAAATCATAACTAACTCAAGATTAAGATTACAGTAAAACTAATGTCTATGAGATTTAATAAGTCTGACAGTTATTTCAAGGTTAATTAAATCTCATATGTGATCCAGCTCAATGTAGTCAAACTACATCAGTAAACTCATATATGATTAAGACAAATTGTTCAATGAATTTACTACAGTCTAAACTTAAATAAAGTGTCCAACTTTATTTATCAACTGTGAACTAAATTTATTTAATCATAAGATAACTTGTATTTATGTCTTCTGTGAATCCACATGGTGATCACATAAATACATATAATATGATTAAATGGAGTTTAATTAAAATATTAATGCAATTAAGATATTTGAATAAAATACCTTATTTATTTTATTAATCAGAAAATTTATTTATTATAATTAAATAAAGATATATGCTTTTAAAGAGCATATTTTCCCAACATTGTTTTGTTCACAAGTTCTACTTGCAATTTACAACTCCAACATTAATTTACCCATTTTCCCATCAATTTACTAGTTTTATGTGTGATTTACAAATATTTTGTTTCATTTCACACTTAATGTCAATTTATAAGTTCTATGTCATTTTTCTAATTTTTTGGTTTGTTTATAAGTTTTTCTTGCAATTTACAACTCCAACATTAATTTACAAATTCTTCCATCAATTTACTAGTTTTATGAGTAGTGTACACATTTTTTGTTTCATTTAACAATTAATGTTAATTTACAAGTTTTATGTCATTTTCCTTATTTTTTGTTTTGTTTATAAGTTCTTGTTGCAATTTACAGTTCCAACATTAATTTACCTATTTTTCTCTTAATTTACTAGTTTTATGAGTGGTTTACACATTTTTTGTTACAATTCACACTTAATGTCAATTTACAAGTTCTATGTCATTTTTTTTTAATTTTTTTGTTTTGTTTATAAGTTTTTCTTGCAATTTACAACTCCAACACTAATTTACCAATTGTTCTATCAATTTACTAGTTTTATGAGTAGTGTACACATTTTTTTGTTTCATTTAACAATTAATGTCAATTTACAAGTTTTATGTCATTTTCCTTATTTTTTGTTTTGTTTATAAGTTCTGCTTGCAATTTACAGTTTCAACACTAATTTACCTATTTTTCCATTAATTTACTAGTTTTATGAGTGGTTTACACATTTTTTTGTTTCAATTCACACTTAATGTCAATTTACAAGTTCTATGTCATTTTTTTTATTTTTTTGTTTTGTTTATAAGTTTTTCTTGTAATTTACAACTCCAATATTAATTTACCCATTTTCCCATCAATTTACTAGTTTTATGAGTAGTGTACATATTTTTTTGTTTCATTTAACATTTAATGTCAATTTACAAGTTTTATGTTATATAGTTTAAATTTAATTCTTTAGTTTAGGTCGGCTGCCTCAATTTACATCCAATGTTAAAATGTTAAAATAGTTGGATTATTGGCATCCTTTTGAAAGTCTTTGAAAATCTAATTTTGTATTTTACGATTTTAGGTAGTATAATATAAGGGTGGGCATGAGTTGGGTTGGATAGGGTTAGTGTAAAGTTAAACTAGCCTACTTTTCCCAACATTGTTTTGTTCACGAGTTCTACTTGCAATTTACAACTCCAACATTAATTTACCTATTTTCCCATCAATTTACTAGTTTTATGTGGGATTTACAAATATTTTGTTTCATTTCACACTTAATGTCAATTTATAAGTTCTATGTCATTTTTCTAATTTTTTGGTTTGTTTATAAGTTTTTCTTGTAATTTACAACTCCAACATTAATTTACCAAAATTTCCATCAATTTACTAGTTTTATGAGTAGTGTACACATTTTTTGTTTCATTTAACAATTAATGTCAATTTTCAAGTTCTATGTAATTTTCCTTATTTTTTGTTTTGTTTATAAGTTCTTCTTGCAATTTACAGTTCCAACATTAATTTACCTATTTTTCCATTAATTTACTAGTTTTATGAGTGGTTTACACATTTTTTGTTTCAATTCACACTTAATATCAATTTACAAGTTCTATGCCATTTTTCTAAGTTTTTGTTTGGTTTATGAGTTCTTCTTGTAATTTACAACTCCAACAGTAATTTACCCATTTTTCCATTAATTTATTAGTTTTATGTGTAGTTTACAAATGTTTTGTTTCATTTCATACTTATGTCAATTTACAAGTTCTATGTAATTTTTCTAATTTTTTTTTTGTTTATAAGTTTTTCTTGCAATTTACAACTTCAACATTAATTTATCCATTTTCCCATCAATTTACTAGTTTTATGAGTAGTTTACACATGTTTTGTTTCATTTAACACTTAATATCAATTTACAAGTTTTATGTCATTTTTCTAATTTTTTGTTTTGTTTACAAGTTCTACTTGCAATTTACAACTCCAACATTAATTTATCCATTTTCCCATCAATTTACTAGTTTTATGAGTAGTTTACACATGTTATGTTTCATTTAACACTTAATGTCAATTTACAAGTTTTATGTCATTTTTCTAATTTTTTGTTTTGTTTACAAGTTTTACTTGCAATTTACAACTCCAACATTGATTTATTCATTTTCCCATCAATTTACTAGTTTTATGTGTGGTTTACAAATGTTTTGTTTCATTTCACACTTAATGTCAATTTACAAGTTCTATGTCATTTTTTTAATTTTTTGTTTTGTTTATAAGTTTTTCTTTCAATTTACAACTCCAACAATAATTTACCCATTTTTCCATCAATTTACTAGTTTTATAAGTAGTGTACTTTTTTGTTTCATTTAACACTTAATGTCAATTTACAAGTTTTATGTTATTTAGTTTAAATTTAGATTATTTAGTTTAGGTCGGTTGCCTCAATTTATATCCAATGTTAAAATGTTTAAATAGTTGGATTATATGCCTCCTTTTGAAAGTCTTTGAAAATCTAATTTTTTATTTTACGATTTTAGATAGTATAATATAAGGGTGGGCATGAGTTGGGTTGGATAGAGTTAGTGAAAATTTAAACTAGCCTACTTTTTAATGGATTGAGATAAAATCTATCTAACCTAATTAAATAAACTTGTTTAACCCAATTATACCCAAATCTTAAATCATCTGATTTAGTTGATTTGGTTGAAGGTCAAATTAAAATTTAATATTGAACAAAGAAAATTATATGAAATTTGAAATGAAACTTACTAAAATCAAATATAAATCTTTTATAACATGAAGATTCCATTCACTGTCTAGTGTATGATAAAGAAAGTTAAAAAATTAACTATCTTTAAATTAAGAAAATTTCCACAATAAGCATCTAGACTTTATTTCTCATTTATCTCCTTTTCCAATTCCAAAGTTAGACTTTTTAGATAATTAGCTACCATCATGTCCGAGAATAAAATGAAAGTGATATATAATTATGATTGGTTAAGTATTCACTAAAAAATAAAAAGAAATTGAAACCAACTTACTTTTAAAATTAATCTTATAAGATAATAAATTTACTTATATGAGAGAGTCATTTTGGTTATGGAATTATAGTCCAAAGCATCAGATGCAAGAATGAAATAGCCTCTTCTATTAAAAGAATAAAAGAATTAAAAATTAGGTTAACCGTTTAAGTCTTTATAATTTTACAATTGAGAATTAACATATTATCATTATCCTTGTTAGCTTATTATTATTATTATTTATGTGGATTTGGTTGGGTTAGACTAGTTAATTATTATTAATCCCATCCAAACTAATTGTTAATTAGGTTAAAAAAAACCAAACTCAATTAAATCACAATAATCTACTCATGATGCGTTTATTAATCAATAATCGGAATAGGCTAGAATCAGAATCAGAAATGTCAGAATAAGTTATTTACTTAAACTATAGGAATCAGAGTCGAAATGAGATTAATTTCCATTGGTGTTTTTACTTTGTCTTCGAGTCGGAATTAACTAACATAATTTACTAAAATGCCCTTTATTGATTATTGTCAATAGTAATAATTATAATAGTAATAATAATGAAATAAATAAAATTATAGTATTAGTACTTGTAACAACTTATTATTATTATTATTATTATTATTATTATTATTATAAATTATATTTTAATAATATTTTAATAAATATTATTATAATTATAATTTATTAATTCATTATTATTATTATTAAATAATTTCATATTTTATTATATTTTTATTTATGAAAATATTATTGTAATAAAAATTTATAACAATTATTATTATAATAATAAGTTGTTGTTTTGTTGTTGTTGTTGTTATTATTATTATTATGAAATTATTTTATTATTATTTATGAAGATATTATTATAATTTATTATTATTTTCATTATTATATTAGTATTATTTATGAAAGGGATATTATTATTTTAACACCAAAGTTATTATGACATATCATGTCAGTACCACGGTTTGGCAAAAAGAGCATTTTACTACAAACGTTTGCGTCGTTATCAATTTACCATCATTCCGTTAGAAAAGTTAAAAATTTACTGATGTTTTGTTGATGTCATAAGGGCATCAAATACATTTCCTATTGAAGCCAAAACACTCCATTGCAAGTGTAAAATAAACAATAAAACAAAGTAAAAAAAATTCAATGGAAATAATTAGAGAATTAGGAAATTGATAACCCTAAAATTGACCCCTCTCTCTCATTAATTTTTTCCTTTAGTTAAATTGTTATTGTTTTTAGTTGTGATTAATACTTGAATTTCATAGATAATAATATTAATTTTGAAGCATAATTTTTTATTATAATTTTTGTTGTTTGTCATAATTTTGCATATTCTTCATTATTTTTATTAATTTGAAATTTCATTTGTTTTCTAAATCTTATTAATTGTTATTATAAATTTTTATTAAATTGTTATTATTTTTAGTTGTGATTAATACTTGAATTTCATAGGTTATAATATTAATTTTGAAACATAAAGTTTTATTATTTGTTCTTTCCTGTTTATCGTAATTCTACATATTATTCATTATTTTTTATTAATTATAATTTTTAGTTGTTTTGTAAATTTTATTTTTGTTCATTGTTTCTTTCTTTTCAAAGGGATAAAATTATCTTTTATTCTCTTGGGGGTAAAATCGACTTTTGACTCATTTTCTGTTAAACATTAATGTTTTTCTAACGGAATGGTGGTAAATTGATAACGACGCAAACATTTGGTGGTAAAATACTTTTTTCGCCAGACCGTGGTATTGACATAATATGTCAGAATAACTTTGGTGGTAAAATGATAGTATCCCTTTATGAAAATATTATATAATTAAATTTATAATTATAATTATAATAATAAGTTATTATTATTATTTATTAAAATACTTTTATAGTTATTATTTATAATTTTTAATTTTTAATAATTATTTAAATCAAGGATAAAATGGGTATTAGGAAGTTTAGTTAGGAATAAAAAAAAAGTCATTTCTAGAAATAGAGTTATGATTTTTAAGCCTCCTTGGGAATCAGAACTCTGATAATGATTTTCAAATTTATAGGCCCAACACTGTTCGATTCTGAGTCCAAGCCTTAATTTTGCAAGTAAACGCATTATTGATCCCGATTCCATAATTCTCATTCCCATTGCTCGTAAGTAAACACACCATCAATCCTATCGAAATTAAATGGGGTTAGATTGAGTTTACTACCCCTAGTATGAGATTAAAATGATATTAACATATTGAGTTCGCTAGTATGTTTTCATTTTTATTTTTCTAATTATGTAAGTCCATGATAATTTTATATAGACATTTTTATGCGATATAAGTTTGTACACACACACATATATTAATAAAGTCATAAATCTATTAATTTTATCTTTAAATTAATAAAAAAATGTTATAACAATTATGACTATCTACAACAAAAAAGTTGAAAATAAAAAATTAATATTTTTGTTCCAGGAAAACTATGCTAGTGCGTTGGAGATTTTAGCACATACATTTTTCTACCAAAATGAAGGATGCAGGGTTCTTTGACGCTAATTGGGAAGAGAAAATTTATTTGATGAATGAGCAACACAGGCATTGAGTTGTACACAGTGTAAATAAAATTGAATATAATTTTCATTTTTAATAAATTTAGTTGTTTAGCTAAAGGTAAATTTACTAGTTAGCCTAAAGTTAAATGGTTTCTCTAATGCTTAGAGGGCTTGCCATAATGAGCTAGTAACTATATCAAACCATAAAATATTTGGTTTTAATTTTCAAATAAACATTTCAATTCAAAATTCAATCGCCCAAACAACAATTAGGAACACCTTTTGAAAGTAAAACTAGTTTTTGCTTCCATAACAGTGACAAACAATAACCATTGACAACATTAGTTATAATCCTTAAAAAAATATATATAGACGTTTTGCAATATGACTGATGGCTTGGCACATCAATGTAAAGCTCACAAAAAGTTTGTATTTCTTATCATCTCTTTCTTCTTCCCTCTACTGTCAATGGATTCTAGAAGCTCAAATGGAGCAAGTAGTAGCAGGAACAACACAAGCAGCTTTTACTACCAGTTCCCATCCTTCTCCATTCAAAATGCATCATGACCATTTTTTGCCCAACCCTATACACAAAAACAACAGCAAATATATCCGGAAACACCAAAAACATTAACCCAAAAATAATAGTAAATTTATCCAAAAATAGTAAAAAATTTAACTGAAAAACAACAGCAAATGAAGCCCAAAACACCCAAAAAATTTACCCAAAAATAGTAAAAATTTTAACCCAAAAATAGCAGTAAATTTATCCAGAAACAACAAAAAATTTAACTAAAAAACAGTAGCAAATTTACCCAGAAGCAGCAAAAAAATTAACACAAAAAAACAACAAATGA
Source organism: Citrus medica (assembly GCA_002013955.2). NCBI lineage: Eukaryota > Viridiplantae > Streptophyta > Magnoliopsida > Sapindales > Rutaceae > Citrus > Citrus medica. The sequence goes on along the minus strand of MKYO02030068.1, from coordinate 108,485 downwards.
AGCCCAAAACACCAAAAAATTTATCCCAAAACAGCAGAAAATTTAACTAAGAAACAACAGTAAATTTATTCAGAAATAGAAAAAAATTTAACTGAAAAACAGCAAAAAAATTTAACATAAAAACAACAACAAATTTACCCAAAAATAACAAAAAATTTAACATAAAAACAGCAGCAAATGAAGCCCAAAACAGCAGAAAAAAATTTACCTCCAAACAGCAGAAAATATAACCAAAAAATAATAGTAAATTTATCTAAAAACAACAAAAATTAAATTGAAAAACAGCAGCCAATTTCCTAGAAACTACAAAAAATTTAATCCAAAAAAGCAGCAAATGAAGCCCAAAATACCAGAAAAATTTAACCTAAGAACAGTAGCAAATCATCCTAAATACAGTAGAAAATTTACCCAAAAAAAAGCATATCAAATCATCCCAAATACAGCAACAAATCATCCCTACGTTTCAAGCATGCTTCTCTAGGCTAACTATAGACTTAATTTCCCTTCATTACCTCAGTGGAACTCATTCTAACTGGTAATATTTATTTGTGTAATATAAACAATAATTCACTTTCTATTGAGCTAAGAGTTGATGAAATTCATTGATATTGAAATTATTTGCAGTTGATGAACCTCGTAGTCTATTAAACTTCCAACTAAAATCAATGCACATGAGAATACAAAATCAAGGGCACAATAATTAACGAAATTTACTTTCAATTTCATCCAAACCTATACATCGCGCCAACTTAAGGATCAGTTTCTATTTCTTCATTAACCCAAGTGACACAAAACAATTCTATTAAATTATATGTTGAAATTATTTGTAGCAAACAAACAAATATACCAAAAATGGGCTTACTCGGTAGAATTACCAACAATGCAAATGCGGTGGAGGGGAATCAGTGGTTGGAACTTGCCTTGCCTTCTCGTCCAATCAATAAGATTGAGGGCAACAGCAACAACTTATGATCAACACCTGGTCCTCCGCTTCAGGCACTGTCAAATCTCATCAAAATTTCTCTGTCCCTCAATTCTCTTGGAAACCAAACAAAATACCATAACCAATCCAGATGCACAAGATCCAAAAATTATAAAAAAATCCACTTAAAAACTTAAAAAAAGGGTTAAAAAATACCACAACATTTTGTGCAGTATTTTCTTTCTAAAATGATATTTACAATCTTTTATGCGCTTTTGTCGATTTGTGACTTCATCTTTTTAATGGTGGGATGTGTTTATTTAATTATTAACATTATGCACTCACTATTGTTTATCGAAAATTTAAAAGGTCAAAAAGTTAAAAACTTTAAGCATGTAAGTTTGATTTTTTTCAAATTTGTAAATAATTACACAATTCAAGGGCTACAAACTAGCTCTTTTAAGTGAATTTTGATGAACATTATTAATATAACGTTTAATGGATATAATTATTAGTAAGGAACATGTCTGTTAAAGTAAACTAATAGAGTTTAATTAAATTATACTACTTTTTTAAGGGAGATGACTAATCATAAAGAGATACAACTTACTTCTAGAAGGACCAACAGTGGCATCAGAGTAAGGTTAGTATTCTATTTTGAGTTTAAAAGCCAAAATAGAATTTATTTTTGAAGTAATCCAATATGTCCAAGACCTCGAATGAGACGTGTTAGAAGAATTATTCCAAAAGGGATACATCTAAGGCGAATTCGCAATCGAAGAAGTATTTTTCAACAATACCGATTATTGTGAAGAAGACAACGTATATGAGAGGAATAGTTGGATACTCGAAGAATAATTTTTTCAAGTCTGTGAGTGCTCCTAGAAATCATTAACACTTATAATCAATCTATTTGACGAATATGTCCATAGCACTAAAGTATATATTAAGGTCAGATTTTTTATTTTAAGTTACAAATTATTTAAACACAATGTTTAGCACAAGATCTAGTGATACTAATAAAATAGAAAAATTAAAAGGGTATAATTATAATATTTGGAAAGGGAGAGTGCCCTACATTTTAATTCAAGATAAAACATATTATGTCATTACTAGTGCATTCCAAATAAAAAATAAATGATGATGAATCAAATGATGATTACACTAATCGTCAAAACAAATGGGAGGAAGATAATACAATTGTAAAAGCTACAATTTTAAACCACATGCACGATGAACTTATTCCTTTAGTTGAAGATCATAAGACTGCAAAAGAAATGATGGAAGTCTTAGAAGCTAAACATGGTGCTAAATCTGAAACTCATGTACAATTATTGCTTCAAAACTTTAATGGGATGTACATGGAAGAGAGAAATGATGCGGTTAACCATATCAATAATATGACACTATTAGCTAAAGAATTATCATTTTTAGGTAACACAATCAGTGATAAAATGCAAGTTTCCATAGTTGTTAATAGCTTACCGCCATCATGGGATTCAGTTGTTACATCTTGAAATTGTTCAAGTCAAGTTTTGACTATAAACACTTCAGCACCAATTTCAGCATCGGAACAAGAACCAAGAGAAAGGAAAGAAGAAAAATAAGAAAGCTAACCGGCCACAGAAAAATAATAAAAATGAATGTTTTAAATGTGGCCAAGTTGGACATTTCTAGAAAGACTACACACAAATCAAAAGGATTGAACAATTTGGCCAAGGAATGAAAGAGCTTACTGTTACTATCTTAGAAGCTTTGATAATGGAGCCTAGTTCGGATCATTGGTGGATAGACTCTGGAACTACTTGTCATGTGGTAAAATCTAAAGATAACTTCTTCACATTCAAAGAGATACCGCCTAAAGCACTTTGGTTATTTATGGGAAATAATACATGAAGTGATGTGTAGGGTGTTGGGAGTTACAAAAAATGTAATGACTAATCTAATATAGTAAAAAGTGATGTATTGTATGCGCCAAGTGTTATGCATAATCTTATGTCGGTATATGAGTTAGTTAAAAAAGGATTTGAGGTTGGGTTCAAGTCTGAAAGGGTGACTGTTGGAAAAAATTGAGTTTATGTAAGAGGTGATAAGATAGATAGCATGTATTGTATTGCAATTGATGATGGTAATATAATAATTAACTCTTCTTATGTGCTTGAGTCTAAGTTTAATAAAATTGATTCATATGTTTGGCATCTTAGATTAGGACATATAAATAAAGATAATGAAAAGAAAGCATAAAAAAATGTATAATACCTAATATGCAAGATATAGATTTCAAAATATGTCAACCTTACATGCAAGGAAAGTTATATAGAAAACCGTTCACTAAATTTTGGCATTCATCTGAATTATTTGAAGCAATTCATATGAAAATTTATGGACCTTTAAAAGTAAAAACATATAAAGGAATATAATATTTATTATCTTCATCGATGATTACTCTAGATATGGGTATGTCTATTTTATTCAACATAAATCCGAGGCACTAGAAAAATTCAAAGAATATAAAAAAGAAGTAGACACTCAATTGGATAGAAAAATTAAATCTTTAAAAAGTGATAAAGGTGAGGGAATATACTTCGAATCTTTTTCAAAATTTTTTGTAAAGAATATGGCAAAAAAATCTAAATACAATGTCTCACATACCTCAACAAAATGGCATTGCTGAAGAAGAAATAGGATATTAATGGAAATGACAAGATCTATAATGTATCATTTTGATTTACTATTAACTTTCTGGGAAGAGGCTCTTAGTACAACAATGTGTATTTTAAATAGAGTCACCAAAAGTCCAAAGAATTGGTTTCGTAAGAATATTGGAGTGGTAGGACACCTAATTTATCTAATCTGAAGATGTAGGGTTGCAAAGCTTATATCTTAAAACCTAAACCTTTAAGAAATAAACTTGAAAATCAAACTTATGAACATAAATTTATTGGATAGCTAGATAACATTTCAGGATATAGATTTTAGGGAAATTATCATTTTTATACCCTTAGTTTACTCCATTATCAAAAATACTACAACACTTTGAGGGTGTATCAATCGTCCACCCTAAGTTGACAAAATGTATGAGCTGACCACCAAACTGTTAGTTGCCGTTTAAGTATGATGACGTCAGAAGGATAATTTGGTCTTTTCATATGATACAAGTGAGAATTTAAGGGTATACAAGTGATAAAAAGAGAATTTAAGGGTATACATGTGATGATTTTCAAGGGTAAAATCATCAATTCACTGTAACTCCGTTAACTTTCAAACGACAATTAACGGTTTGGTGGTCGGCTGATACATTTTGTCAACTAAGAGTGGACGATTGATACACCCTCAAAGTGTTGTAGTATTTTTGCTAACAGAACAAATATAGGGTATATGAATGATCATTTTCCTAGATTTTATCATAAAAAAAAAAAGGCTTGATAGAAAGAAGAGATGCTATTTTTGTTGAAGTAGTAAAACAAGTAAATCCTTTAGAAAAATAAATCATCTTTGAATGTTGATCAAGGAATAAAACTTGAGATCAAGATTCTCTATAATTGTTTAAACATAATGAATTCTCTACACATCCTATGCTTAATGGGAGGAAGAAAGTAAAAGAACCTACTTCCAAGCTTAAAGATTATTATGTTTATAACATAAAAGAATCATTGGATGAGGCTATGAATTAATCGGGTTCATATGAATGGTTGAAAGCTATAAAAGAAAAAATAAATTAAATTAACAGAAATGAAGTTTAGGAATTAATAGGCTCCCACAAGGAAGAAAGGCTATAGGATATAAATGGTTTCTTAGGAAATAGCTCAAATATGATGGAACATTAGAAAATTATAAGGCTAGGCTTGTAACTAAGGGTTATACACAAAAATTGGGGATAGACTATATAGATACATAGTCCCCAATGGCTAAACTAGTATCTATAAGAATTCTTATGCCTATAATTGCTAAATTAGACCTTGAATTATTCCAAATGAATGTTAAAACTACATTCGTATATGGTGAGCTCAAAGAAAGCATTTATATAGAACATGCAAAATGTTTTATTGAAAATAATCAAGAAAATAAAGTCTATCAACTAAAAAAAATCTCTTTACAGTCTCAAACAATCATCTCACCAATGGTATTTCACTTTTCACTAAGCAATACTAGAAATTAGCTATGAAATAAATAAGCTTGATCATTGTGTATATGTTTGGAAAAGTGGGAGTAAAATTGCAATTTTATCATTCTATGTGGATAATTTATTGATTGGAACTGACCAACAAAACGGAATCATGTTTGGGATCAAAGTTTGAGATAAAAGATATGAGAGAAGTATCTTATGTCTTAGGAATTACAATTAGAAGAGATCAATCCTCTAGATGGTTATATTTAGATCAATCTAAGTATATTGAAAAGGTGCTTAAGAGGTTTAATATGGAGAATTATAAGACATTATCCACACCTATAAATAAAGGACAACATATGGATACAACTATGTGTCCTAAAAATAAATAGAAAGAGGAAAATGTGGATAAAATTACATATGCACAAGTAGTAGGCAGCTTAATGTATGCAATAACATCAGACAAACTTAATATTTGTAATACCATACCATCGGATTGGTTCGTCGATTTCAATCTAACCTAGGCAAAGAACATTAAAGAGTTGTCAAAAGGATATTCAGATATTTAAAAGGCATAAAAGCAGCGCCAACCACATCAGCTCATAACATGGCAAAAGAAAAGCATTCTGCACAACTTATTGTAGCACAACAATTTAGATACCCACAATCTTTCCCATAAAGTTTTTAGAAACAAAAGCAAGACAAGCAATTCAACAAGTTCTTGGAAGTGTTGAAGCAACTATATATTAATATTCTTTTTGTTAACGCTTTTGAACAAATGCCAAATTATGTGAAGTTCTTGAAAGATATTTTAGCAAGGAAAAAGAGGCTTGAAGAGTTTGAAACAATTGCTCTAACACAAGAATGTCGCCATATACTTCAGAATAAAATACCTTAGAAGTTGAAGGATCTAAGGAGCTTCATAATTGAATGCTCAATTAGAACTAAATATAGTGGTAAAACACTTTGGATTTAGGGGCAAGCATCAATCTTATACCATTATCAGTATTCAAGGAATTGGGAGTTGGAGAAGTTCTGCCAATAATAGTGACTTTACAACTTAATGACCAATATCACACTTATCCAGAAGGGAAGATTGAAGATGTGTTAGTGAAAATAGATAAATTTATTTTTCCAGTATATTTCATAGTGTTGGACTTTGAAGCAGAAAAAGAAGTACCAATTATTCTAGGAAGACCTTTCTTAACCACGAGAAAGACTCTAATTGATGTACAAAAAGGGAAGTTAACTATGCGGGTGAATCACCAGCAAGTTACATTTAATGTGTTGGATGCAAAAGACAATTGCATTAAAGAAATTAGAGAGTGCGCATTAAAGAAACAAAAGACAACTGCTTTGTTTTTTCCTTCATTGATCACTGATATTTATGAGGCCTCTAGGATGAGATTTGAGGCAAAAGATAAAAGGTTGAAGAATGAAGGAGCCATCACAGCAAGAATAGTTGAAAGAATTGCTATGGAATCTGCTGTTGTTACAACTCTAGAGCACCCTACTGCAGAAATTCTAGAGCGCCCTACTCCAGTAAGAGTAAAAAATGTTCATGGGCTCGAGGAGATGGTTCAAGCACTTAGTGAGGCAGTGCAAGCATGTGCAACAAGAAAACTATTAATAGATAATAGACAACTTATGACAAATTGTGGGTATATCATAAAATTATGATAGACTTGTGACATAATTTTCAATCTATCGTGAATTAATGATGATTTTGTGATAAAATTATTTTCTATCATGGATTAATGATGGTTTTATGATAGAATTATTTTTTATCATGGATTAATGATGGGTTTGTGATAGGATTATTTTTTTTATCATGAATTAATGATAGTTTTATGATAGAGTTATTTTTTATAACAAATTATTATTTTTTACTTAGCCACGTGTCGACTTATAATTCGTTACTTAATATGTGAACAATTACACTATGTAATTTTTAAAGTATTAAATGAAAAAGTGAACCCTAAATCTAACCTAATTAAACACACTACTTGTTAAGTTATTGTCGTTGCTCCCCTACTGCTCTTCAATTTCACTGCCGCTTCGGGAAAGAACAAGAGGAGTCCCCATGCAGTTTCAGTGAGGATGCATGTGACGGCGCCGAGGACGGGAGGGACTTGTACGAGGTGCTGAGGGTGGAGCCAACGGTGGCGATTTCGGAGATTAAGACGGCGTATTGGAGTTTGGCAAAGGTTTATCATCTTGATTTGTCGGGTAACGGTCGGGATTTCATCGAGATCCAGAATTCTTATGCGACATTGTCGGATCCAACGACCAGGGCTGTTTATGACATGTCTTTGGTGAGTAGGAGGAGGACGAGAATTGCGTCGTTTGGGTGTTCGGGTCGGTTCAGGTTTCACCCGACCTGTAGATGGGAAACTGACTAGTGTTGGTAGGAATTTTCAATTTAGGGTCTAACATTCTTGTTTAGGATCAATGCCGTTCCTCAACGGCCTTCCAAAATTTTCCTCTCACGCTTTCCACGCTTGCTATTCTCCTTCTTCACTGACATCACTTGTGAGAACAAGATACCGAAGGAGTTGCTTCAATAAAACCGAAGCAGTGAAAGTTCAATCGATGTCTAAGAGTGTCAACATATATGTTTTCATAATGTTGATTTTGATGATAACAAACAAGATTAAGAATGATTAATCTTTTAAGCTCAAATTATTTTTTTATACATTTTAAATAAATCATTATTTTTACATTATAAAGGTTTTATACTCAATGGAAAAATGATTTTATGAAATTGGTTGTTTTCAATTAATGGTCTAAATTGAAAAAGTTTTGAAACTCTGGAAATGGACTTATTTGTAAAAATTTTATGACAATTTGGGTCATAGTATAATTATAAAAAGTTTTGGGGTAAAACTATAATTTTAGAAAATAATTTCACTATAGCAAACGGCTAACCGTTTATTCAAAATGGCTAACCGATAATTTTCAGAAAGCATATTCTGTAAAGTATTATTAAAATGATGATTCTGGAACATAACGGTGAACCGTTTACTGAAAACGGTTAACCGATTATTTCCATATTGCTAACATTGAATCGTTTAGTAGGAATGGTAAAACCAAATTTATTTTACAGGTCTCTGGAATTTAACGACGAAAGGGTAAGCCTAAACGGCAAACCATTTATTTGGAATTTGGCCTAACGGTAACTTTTGACCAGCCTAAACGGTTAACCGTTAATGGTTAACGGCGAACCGTTTTCGTGCAGACAGTCTATAACGGCTAGTTTTTTTAGCTCCAGTTATAAATAAGCTCATTCAAATTCAAACATGATTGATCACAACACGACCATTGAGCATATATTCGAGAATACAATCTTCATGGAACTTTAAACACATTCTTACTTCATCTATTCACACATTGGGCATTGATTTGTAATCTTAAATATTGTGTGAGAGAAAAACAATTTGTAATCTTTTACTTTGAGTGATTGTAAGTGTTGGGATACACTTGGGTTAAGAGATTGTGGATAATCTCTTGTTGTAAAGGTTCATTGACACCTTGGAAGTCAAGTGTAAGCATTCGAAGCCTTGGAGGCTTGCTTAGTAAAATCCTCAAGCCCGGAAAGCTTGGAGGCGTGGACGTAGGCGAGGTTGGCCGAACCACGTAAAAATCTTCGTGTTTGAATCTCTCTTCCCTTATCTTTTTATATTGTGATTGATTTAATTGTTATTGCTTTAAATTTGTTTTAGATTTTCATGATATTTTGTTTTAGAATTGAATAATTTTTAGAATCCCAATTCACCCCCCCTCTTGGGTTGCATAACTAGAATTTCAAAGAGTACCGTTCTTGTCACCAACATTGGTGGTCGAACTGGTAATTTTTTACCTTTTTTGTTTTTCTTAATTATGTGATTATCCAAATTAATTATCATTTTTTAAGCTTGCCATAAAATCTTATATCCCGTGATCATTTTTGTTGGCGTCAGAGTGCGTAAGCTTTTCTTAATTCTAAATTTTCAAATCTGATGAATACAATTGAGTTGATAAATTATGAGCCAAATTGTTATGTTTAATAGTTTGTTTAGTACATGATTGCAAAACAGTGACTAAGCAAAATTGCTTCCATCAATTGAAATTTGGCCAACATGAGCTTATTAGTTACCTACTCAACAGTATGAGATTTTTTGTTTTTTCCTTTTTCTTGATTCTATGCTGAATTTTTAACGAGGTAAAATTACAATTAGGCTTTAAATATGTAGGCAGGTTACAGGCCTAGAATTGGTGATGTTGGTTGAGATAAGCTTCTCAAAGTTAGTTGTTTGGTTTGCATTTCATTGGTTTATCAGTTCAGCTGGATCTGGATGCCATTGCTTTCTATGACTTTATGATTTATTTTTGTCTCCTCACACTGGTCTATTGTTGTGGCTTCCTTTGCATTTTTAGCTAGCTTGCTGATTTTGATGAATTCCCATTCACCAAAAGTAATTTTAATCCATTAAGTATGTACATTTTGCTCATTCCATAAAAGTGAAGTCAATTTAAATTATTAACAAGCTTGTTACATGGTGAATTTTAAGGGATTGAAAAAAAAACTACATATTCTTGCAATTTTACATCTTTTTTATATTCTTCTTTCTTGAAAATATTTGTTATCTCTTCTCTCTTTCAGCACAAGTATGAAAATATTGGTATTATTGCTTATTGCTTATATTCTTCTTTGTTTTTTTTTTTATTTTTAATGTTATCTTTTTTTTTCCTTTTTCTCTCCTATCTCTGTGTGATGAAACTATTGCTACTACACATACAATTGGAAGTACATTGGCTCATTTAAATTAGCTGAAGAATTCTTTAAGTTCTAGATATAAAATAGTAGCTTAATGTTATTAATATATATTTTTATTTTTGATGTAATGCTTTTCTTTTCTACCTCCCCCCCCAACCCCCAAATTAGATTTTATTTGAGTTTAAAGGTTAACCTACTTGATTGAGTAATAATATGATGGAAAATTTGTGGCCTCAGCCTTTAGGCTTGGCAATTTAGCCCGACCCGATTTTTGGCCCGATTGATCCGACCCTAATTTTTAGGGCTTTGGCCTGAATTTTCAAGTTTAGGGTCGGGTTAGGGCCAAGATTTTAAGGCCCGAACAAATTTAGGGTTAGGGTAGGGCTTAATGCCGGCCCGACCCGACCCGACCCTATTTAAAAAAAAAACTACCACAAGTTAACACACACACAACATCACACATTGTGTGTTTTTAATTTAATTGCATTGTATTTTTATTTGTACAAGACATGAGTTTTTTTTTTATGTTGTGTTGTTGAATTAAATTGTGTATGACTAAAATGGTTGTGAAATTATATTGTGTGTTTTTAATTTAATTGCATTGTATTTTTATTTATATAAGACATGAGTTTTTTATTTTTTATTTTTTATGTTGGGTTCTTGAATTGAATTGTGTATGGGTAAAATAGTTGTGAAATTATATTGTGTGTTTTTAATTTTATTACATTGTGTGTTTTTCATGTTGGATTTTAGAATTGATTTGTGTGTGGAGTTGAAATAGTTGTGGAATTGGTTGAAATAGTTGTGGAAAGTGGATTAGATTGTGTTTGAAATGGTTGAGTAATTACCGAATTGGTTAAAATGGTGGTGGAAAATGAGAATTAAATTGTGGGGTTAATTATTTCGGTAGGGTCGGGTTGGGCCCGACCCGATGTTGGCCCGATTCGGGCCGGGCTCGGCCCGACCCTAACTAAATAGTATTCGGGCTTTTTTAGGGTCGGGCTTTACATTTCTTTTGATCGGGTCGGGTAGGGCTTGGCCAAGCCCGAGCCCAACCCGACATTTTGCCATCCTTATCAGCCTTTTCATAATTGGAGAGTTATACATACACACTGACACTATTTTACGTAGTGAAATTTATCTGTTAATACTTCCATGAAATATTTAATGTTAATAGATGCCTAGATTACTATATTTGATGCCCACATGTATTGCAGCCTCTTAATTTTCCATATTCAGCTTGGTGTTTGAATCAATTTTGTTCACAAGAAGCTTGCAGGTCACTTTGTAAGTTTCAATTTCCGTTTAGAGTGCTATCAGAAGATGGTATTGTTGCTGGAATTTTTACAGGAAATCTTGCTAGAAATCTTATTGTTAGAGTACTTAATATCTTTGAAAGTTTTGTTGGGTAACTTGGCTTGGTGGCCAGAATTCTTATTGCTTTTTTTAGAGTTTGATTGGAGTTTGACAACAATTTTATACTTTGGGATGGCTTTTTCAATTTGGGATGTTTTATTATGTATTGGTGGAGATTACATTGGATATTAGATGTATTTCTTTTGAAATTAATTTTTGGATTGAATAAATGTTATTTGATTTTAATTTTTTTATGATATTTGTTTTATTAATTAATTAAATTTGTAAACAGGAATTCATCAATAAATTATAATTATAATATAATTTAAAAAAAACTTTATTATGGAAGAAACCATCATATATTCTATCATAAATAATTTCCCACCAAAATTGAATAATAAAAATTTTCAAATAATAACTTAATGAAAAAATATCCATCGTCCACCTGTTTTTTACAACTTTTTCAAAAATACACAATTCTTTCTTTTTTTTACTGGAATCCACCTAAAGTTACATTTTGTTTCATTTTTCCACTTCCGTTTGGAATCCGTTAAGAAAACTAATGGAAACTTTAAAAAATGACCATTTTACCCCTCAAAACGAAAATTACAATTTCACCTTAAAAATTACCAAAAATAATCAGATTAAATCTAATTATTTTCCTCATTAGTCAATAAAGAAATTAATTCCACAACCATCAAATGCAGGTTTTTTTTAAATATGTCTATAATTAGAATGCTAAATTATAACAGTAGTATTAAAAATAACTAAATCTCGCAAACCATCAATTGAATTTAAGATAAGTAGAGTTTTATTATTCATTGAGTTATAATCTCTAGTAGTTAAGATTTTTTTGTACTTCATTAACGTACCGATAATGATGTTCATCATTAAATCTGATTATTTTTGTTATTTTTAGGGTGAAATTGTAATTTTGGTTTTGGGGGTAAAATTGTCATTTTTTTAAGTTTCCGTTAGTTTTCTTAACGGATTCTAAACAGAAGTGGAAAAGTGAAACAAAATGTAACTTTAGGTGGATTCCAACCAAAAAAAGAAGGAATTGTGTATTTTTGAAAAAGTTGTAAAAAACGGGTGGACGGTGGATATTTTTCCTAATTTAATTTTCCACCAAAAATTAAAAACAAATGGTGCGAAAATTTAAATAAAATTCAATTTTTAATTTAATTATTTTTTACATTAAAATATTGTGTGACGAATATATGACTATGAAATACTATCATGAATTCATGACGGAAAATATTATGTCATAAATGAATGACAGTGACATAGATAACGGATGAATTGTCTGTCATACACCCCCTTTTATGACAGTTCTTTCCCGTCATCTATTGCATGTTTTCTTGTAGGGGTGTCCAAACCTAGAGGGAAGAAATCAAAGGTTCTGGACTTACTTGCAGTGTATGGAAGACCAAAATCACCAATTTGCCATGTACATAAAGAGTAAAGATGCAAAATTTCCAGACTCATTGCTGCAGCACTTTAAATTTGAAGAAGCTACGGAAGTAGCTCCAGTAGACAAGGGTGAATATGCTGCAATAGGAAAGGAGAGGGAAGGAGAGTCTGAGCAAGATTACCAAGCAGAGCAAAAAGAAGTGGATGATGCTGAAGCAAAAACAGAAAGCTCAGAAGGGGAAGAGGAAGAAAAGGGAGACATAGAAGATGAAGAGGAAGAACTCTCCAAGGTGACTGTTGAGTGTTAGAAAATGTATATTTATAAATGAGAAAATCGTCATTTTACATTTCAAGTCTTACTAACACCCTTATTTTTATGTATTTAAGCTTCTTATGATTTAATTACGTGTGTTTTATTTTAATTAAGTATTTTATGTATTTTAGGGGCATCATGGTCATTTCACAATGAACGAGAAATCAAACGGCAAAACGGACATCACTTTTGAACTCAGGACAGTCGAAAACCTCAGGAGAAGCATAAAAGGAAAAATGTCACTGTTCACATGCACGACACTATTCACATGTACGATACTGTCCATGATACTGTCCATAACGTGGCATTGACCGATAATGTGGCATTGACTGATGAGGTGTCACGATTCTATTGGACAAAATTTATATACACTATTGATCGGTGACGTGGCAGCATGTTAGCGGACCAAAAATCGCGCGTACGGTACATGCATATACACAGGGTAATTTTCAACCAAATCGCGTCCCTGTTCAAGCCGTGTGGTCAAACCGTGTCACTGTTTAAACCGCGTGGTCAAACCGCGTACTGTTGACTGATGATGTGGCACAAACCTGAGCGTCCAAATTATTTTTAATCTGATGCCGTGATTTACTCAATGTATCTATAAAAAGGGGGCCTCCCCCCCGTAATTTGATATCTTTAATCCATTTTTGGGCTCCATTTTCTGTAATTCCTTCTCCATCTTATATTTTCTACATATTTTAATAAATTTTCATTTTACCCCTAGTTCAATTATGAGTAGCTAATTTTCTTTCAAGCTTGGGTTGAAGGTGAAGTCTCAACATGTGTCATGGGCTTTATTTGGTAAATTTACTTTCTATTCTTCTCTAATTTTTGTGGATGATTTGACTTTTTCTCGACAAATAATAATAATCTTGTCTAGATACCGCTCTGGTTTCACCAGCTCCCTAGTACAAGGTTATTATTATTTGGCACTATAAGCACTTAGCATCATATTGATTAGAGTGTGGTTCATGAGGTGTGGATTCCCCCCTCATGCTTTAACTGACACTAATAAAGAATATTTAGCCCATGATGCATGTTGATGCGGATCCAGATACCCAAGTGCTTCAATTATAATAGTTTCCACTTTAATTTAATTCCGCCATTCCAATTTAAATTCTAAGATAGTCTAAATCACTTTCACCACAAATCCAACCACCTTCATAGAAATTTAATTCTACATATAATTAAAATCCACCTCCTCGTGGGATCGACACTCGTCACCATTGATCTATTCTACAATAGATTCGTACACTTGCGAGTTCAATAAAATTTGCACAACAAGTTTTTAGCGTCGTTGCCGGGGAGGTAAGTTATTTTAATTCGTAGAATTAATTTTTGTGAATAATTTCTTTTAATTTTTTTCTTATAATTTTTTTAAAAAAGAAAAAAAAAACGTGAATCTACATTTAGAGGTAAGAATTTCTTTTCTTTTTCTCTTCTTTAAAATTCTGTAATTTAATTTTCAATTTATTTTTCTTTGTAATTTTTTGTTTATCTTATTAATTTATTTTTAGTTAATTTATTTCACGTATTTTTGTTAAGTGTGTTTTTTATAAAAAGGTTGTAACAACGTGATAAGGTTAGTACCGTAATTTCTCCTTCTTGTTTATTTTTATTAATTTTGTTCTCATTTTTTTTGTATTCATTGCATGCATGGTCGAATGTCATTATTACCTAATCTTGAACATATAGACCTTGAACTTGAAAAAATACTTCGCACACACAAACATGTCATAATTAAAGATAAAGTGAAATGGATTTGCAACAACAACAAGCACCACCAGAGAGTCCATTTAAGGACTACTTTAGTCCCTTAGCTAATTTGAGCACATCATGCATAAGATACCCAAATGTAGCTGCTAGGAGTTTTGAACTAAAACTTAGTGTGCTAAATTGTCTCCCAATATTCTATGACTTAGAAAATGAGGATCCATATAATCATCTGAATGATTTTCATGCTGTTTGTCAAACTCTTCAATATGAGAATTTTTCAAACAATGATGTTAAACTTAGATTATTCCCATTTTCTTTAAAAGATAGAGCTCGTTCATGGTCAAATACTTTGCCTGCTAATAGCATTACATCATGGGAACAAATGGTAACAAACTTTTTAAATAAATATTTCCCAGTGCATAAAACCAATGCTATTCGCAGGGAAATTTAAGAGTTTACCCAGAGAGAAGACGAGCAGTTTTTCGAAACATAGGAGCAATTCAATGGGCTACTCTTGAAGTGTCTACATCATGAGTACAAGAAATGTCACCAATGCCAATACTTCTTGTAGGGATTATTGCCACATGTGCAAGAATGGCTAATGGCAACAAGCGGAGGAGAGCCAACGTCAAAAAGTGCATCAGAGATTTGAGAATTCTTCCAACGACAATTAGATAATTCCCAACAACGGAGTCGATCACTCAGAAATCCAACTTCTGAAACTTTTCTTTTATTTATTTAACTTGTTCATTTTGCATTTTTTTCGTTCTAGTGTATGCATGTGTAGTTTGTTTTATTTTGTATGCTTGTGGACACAACACATGAAAACAGTGGCAGACCTACAGTTGGGCTAGGCCGGGTTGTAGCCCGGTCTACTCTAGAAAAAATCATTTAAACCCCTTGTCTTTAGATTAATTCTATAAAAGAATATAATTTTTACTTTAATTTTATATAAGTCCTTAATTCAGTTGCTTTTATGTTTTCATCAAATTTCATAAAATAATAGAGTTTTTACTTTATTTTTAAATATATCCCTAATTCAATTATATTTTTTTATTAGTGGCTTATTTTATTAAATGATTAAATTATATACTTATTGAATAGAATGAAAACATTAGGGGTCTAAAATGTTATTACTACTTTAATTTGTTTTTAAAATTTTAATTTAAAAAAGTATGTCAATGTAATATAATATTGTCACTAGTATTAAAAATACTAAAAAGATATATAATACAAATTATTAACAATTTCATAAAATTTTTATGTGAATGTTGAGATTTTATTTATTAGTTACATTAACTAAGAGGATAAGTTAGAAAACAAAATTTGAGTATTTTGATCTGATTTTTTAAAGTGAGTCAGAGTGCTTGGCAAAGAAATAATGGCGCACAAATACCTTTTTACTAGGTTAGAGTTTAGTTTATTATTGAAACTCTTGACAACTAATATTTTTATAATTTAAAAAGATGAATAAATTTTAATTGTTTAATTTATTTAAGCTTGGTAATTAAGTACTTTTTAAACATAAAGTTCTATTTGCAATATTTTAATTGATTATAATTACATGTATTGATTTATTCAAACTTGAAATTCTTAATTGATTTATTAATTCTTATATAATTAGATGTTAATATATGTTGCAATATTATATTCCATAATTAAAAAAGAGTATTTTTATATTTGAATTATCTTTTGCTTTCTAGTCTTTTTTGTATACTTATTTTTATTTAAAGTACATATTTATAGGGTTTTTTGTATCCCCCTTATTTGATGTACTTTTTTTACTTATAAATGTTTATGTTCACTCCAAAATATAAAATTTTTAATTTAGCCCGGGGTAATATAAAGTTCTGGGTCCGCCCCTGCATGAAAAGACTTGTTAAGCTCTCTCTTCAGATTGTCAATCTTACTAGCATCTTGGTCAACAATCAACATGTCATCCACATAAAGCAAAAGAATGATGAAATCATTATCACCAAACTTTTTCACAAAAACACAATTGTCGCACATAGTCTTACTGAAACCATGATTCTACATAAAAGAATCAAACTTCATGTACCACTGCCTTGGTGCCTATTTCAGCCCATACAAATTTTTCTTTAACTTGTACACAAGTTCTTCTTTGCCTTTGACACTAAACCCTTCAGGTTGCTCCATGTATATTTCCTCCTCCAAGTCACCGTGCAAGAAAGCTATCTTTACATCAAGCTGTTCAATCTTCAAGTTCAAGCTAGCTACTAATCCCATAATAAGTCGGATAGACGACATCTTCACCACATGAGAAAATACTTCTTCAAAATCAACACATTTCTTATGATCGAAACCCTTCACAACCAATCTAGCCTTGTTTTGATGTTGTGAGTCATTTTCAATCTTCAACCTGTAAACCCATAAGTGTAGTTCTCATTCAAGGTTTTCATTTCCTTTTGCATGACTTTAACCCACTCATTTTTATACTGGTGAGATATATTCAAAACATTCTGGCTCCTTTTCATCTGTAAGCATCACATACTCATGTAGAGAATATCTAGTGGAAGGTCGTTATTCTCTAGTGGATCTCCTTAATATTGGCTCAACTGGTAGTGCAGGTGGTTCTGGAGGTGCCTAGTAAACTGGTTCGACTAGACCATTATTATTATCGTCTCCAGCTCTCCCATGATCATTATGAATTACAAACAGAGAAACTGAAGTTGAAATAATAAGAATCTCTAGAGATGACTGAGGCTCGTCACTCTTCTCTACATCACCAACTATCTGATCTTCAAGGAACACAACATCTCTACTTTTGATCAATTTTCTTGCCACTAGATCTCATTATCTGTACCCAAATTATTCATGCCCATAGCCTAAGAAAATGCATTATTTGGCTTTATCATCAAGCTTCGATTTCTCATGTTTAAGGATGTGAACATATACTCGGAAACCAAACATTTTCAAGTGTTTATAAGAAACATCTTTCTCGGTCCAAACTCTCTCAAGTACATCGCCATCTAATAAAGATGAAGGAGAAAGGTTAATCAAGTCAATTGCAATATGCATAACCTCTGCCTAGAAATATTTAAGAAGCTTGACATCATAAAGCATACACTTGACCCTCTTTTTAATTGTTATGTTCATCTTTTCTGCAACAACATTCTATTGCGGGGTTTTTGGTATAGTCTTCTCAAGTCTTATTCCATGGAATCTACAATACTGCTCAAATGGTCCTCTGTACTCACCACCATTATTTGTCCTGACGCATTTTAATTTTTTTTCTGTCCTTCTCTCAACATAAGTATGGAAAAACTTAAATATATTAAGCACTTGATCTTTAGATTTCAAAGCAAAAGCCTACAGTTTTATAGAACAGTCATCAATAAAAGTCACAAAATAAAATGCACCTCCTATTAATCTACTTTGCATCATGCAAACATCAGTGTGAATCAAATCAAGTATTTGTGACTTTCTAGATGGAGAAAAACTTTTAAAAGCTACTCTGTGTGTCTTTCCAGCTAAGCAATGAACGCAAGTCTTGAGGGACATACCTGTGAAGCTGGGTTAGAATCCTTTTCTGGCAAGAGTTTCCAACCCTTTCTCACTAATGTGACTAAGTCTTTTATGCCATGTCTCAATATCATAATCTTTTACGACCACATTCACATTTTCTTTCTTGATCTTGGCTTCTATCACATTCAAAGTGGTTACTTTCCTCCCCTTAGCTAACAATAAAGAGCCTTTAGTGAACTTTCATTTTTCTTCAACAAATTGGTCGTATAACCATCATCATCAAGTTTACCTGTAGAGATCAAATTAAGGCAAATATCTAGTACATATCTAACATCTTTAAGTAACAACTTACAGCCAATGTTGGTTTCCAAGCAAATATTTCCTATGTTCACAATCTTGGATGTCCCCTCATTTCCCATCCAAACATGGCCATAATCACCATTAACATAAGATGTGAAGTAATCACGACGTGCAATAACATGAAATGAAGCACCTTAATCAATCGCCCAATCAATGGCATGGCAAGGTAGATTTACTGAGCTCTCATCACAAGTAATACCAAAATCGCAGTCAACTATAGCTTCAGTGTTCTCTTTGTCATTTTTTCGAGCATCACTCTTCTTTTTCGCCTGTTCTCTTTTAATTCACACTGATGTTTACATGAAGCAAAGTAGATCAATAGGAGGTACACTTTATTTTGTGACTTTTATTGATGACCTTTCTAGAAAAGTCTAGGCTTTTGCTTTGAAATCTAAAGATCAGGTGCTTGATAAATTTAAGTTCTTCCATGCTTATGTTGAAAGAGGGACATGAAGAAAATTAAAATGCGTCAGGGTAGATAATGGTGGTAAGTATAGAGGACTATTTGAGCAGTATTGTAGATCCCGTGGAATAAGACTTTAGAAGATTGTATCAAAAACCTCGAAACAGAGTGGTGTTGTAGAAATGATGAACAGAACAGTTGAAGAGAAGGTCAGGTGTATGCTTTCTTATGCAAAGCTTTCTAAACCTTTCTAGGCAGGGGCTATGCATACTGCAGTTGATTTGATTAACCTTTCTCCTTCCGCTCCATTATATGGCAATGTACCTAAGAGAGTTTGGACAGGGAAAGATATTTTTTATAAACATTTTAGAGTGTTTAGTTGCAGACTATATGTTCACATCCCTAAAGATGAGAGATCGAAACTTGATGATAAAGTCAAGGAATGCATTTTCTTAGGCTATGGGCATGAAGAACTTGGGTACAAGATTATGAGATCCAATGACAAGAAAATTGATCAGAAGTAGAGAGTCGTGTTTCTAGAAGATCTAATAGTTGGCAATGTAGAGAAAAGTGATTAGTCTCAGTCATCTCCAGAGATTCCTATTATTCCAACATCAATTTCTCCACTGGTAATTGCTAATGATCATGATCAATTGGAGAGGAAAATAATGATGGTCTAGTAGAACCAATTGACAAGGTACCTCTAGAACCACCTGTACCACTAGTTGAGCCAGAATTAAGGAGATCCATCATAGAACGATGACCTTCCACCAGATATCCTCCACATGAGTGTGTGATGCCTATAGATGAAGGGGAGCCAGAATGTTTTAAAGAAGCCATGTCTCACTGGCATAAAAGTGAGTGGGTTAAAGTCATGCAAGAGGAAATGAAATCCTTGAATAAAAACCACACTTATAACTTAGTAAAGCTTTCTAAATGAAAGAGGGTATCGAAGAACAAATGGGTTTATAGGTTGAAGACTGAAAATAACTCACAACTCACAACATAAGCTTGCAAAAAGTGTATTTACTCGTAAAGCAGTGGATTATTACCTGTTGCTTACATTGGCTTCACTGACCCAGAATCAGATCCATAACTTTCTCCATGGGTCGACCCGTGCAATGCATTGACCCACTCATTCGGACCGCTGATCACTCTTAATCTAAGCATTGATTCTTCCATATCATTAGATTTTGACCAAATCGTTGATTATGTTCATCCACATTTTACCAAATATTGTTTACCCTTAGATTTGCCTATTTTGACCATGATCGAATGCTTTTAAAGCAGCCACATCATTTAAATTTTGAACCTTTGATTATGGATGATCCAACATTCATGTATGCTCAAAATTTAATATATAAGCTAATCATAATGAGCCCTAAGAGATGAGACGGTCTAGCAAAAAAGAAGAAAAAAAAGGGGTTATGGTTTCAATATTGAATTGAAGACATACTATTAGCTTGGGCATTTATTTTGGGGAAAGATTTTAGTGAGTGGCTAATATTTTTATTCCCAATTTTTTTTTCAGCCATAGGTTTTAAACAAATATTTTTAAGGGTTAGAGGCTATAGTTTAGGTTGGGATTTTCGAGTGAATACTTACTAGTTTTAATTTTAAACACCAAAAATCAAATAAACCTTAATTTTCTTCGCTCATTTTCTGCATTAGTCAAGCTCTCAGATGGTATTTTTCTTTTTTTAAACTTGGTCTTGCTAAATTTGTGAGGACCATGAGCTTGACCCAATGAGATTTTGATGTGAGGTGCTTCAGGTGCAATGCCTTGCAAGTATTCTTGATCCATTGTAAAATTATATTATTTTCATAGTGAATTGCTTCATCTACACTTGGAAATAATCACTTTGATGTAGGATGGTTGCATATTATGATCGGGGTGTCTATAACTCGGGCTACAAGTGTTTGTTCTGCCCCATGGTCGAGCAAAAAATTCCACTTCTTTATTGGTCATTCTTCAATTTTAAGACATTAACCTATTTTTCTTATTTCTTCTAGGATTTTGTTTTTTAGTATTTGGATTCATACACTGTGTATTTTCCTTTTCTTATTTAGTTTAGAAGAATTTTACTATAAAATAATATTTCATATTTTCCTATTTTGCTAAAATTCTCAATATTTAGGGTTAGGAATTATATAAAGGGTTCAAAACCCTAGCTTTGTTAATTCAGACTTATTCAATAAACTTCATTATTCAAAAGCTTTTGTTTCTTTATCTTTCTTTCAACCTTAAACGTTTTCGTTTCGTTAGTTGGCATCAGAGCATGTTCGCTTGTCATCATGGTACGACCACACGAACAATAGAGCAACCGCCCTAAAGATGATGATCAAGGGATGCAACCACAGACCATGGAGGCTATTAGACAGGCTGCCGTAGAAGTAGCCTTGCATGCAATGAAGGATGTCTATAACTCAAGATTGGTGGTGATAGAGCGGACAATCAAGAGTCTTAGGCTTTCTATAGATGAAAACTAAGAGGGAAGTCAATAGCAAAGAGTTAATCACGAGGAAGAATTTAAGGGTGTCAATCATGGTGAACAGCCTAAAGATTTCAACCATGTAGAGATACTTTAGAGGATCAATCATGAAATAAAACCTCAAGGCATCAATGGCAAAATAGTGCCTTAAAATTTAGGCCATGCGTAATGAATGTAGTGCACATGCGTGAAGAGTTAGGAAGCGATTCTTAAGTGGAATAATTTTTGGACAGAGATAGGACATGCATAAAGAGTTTATATTACAAGATTAATGTTAATATTCTATATTTTTAGGTTAGGATGCATGTCAAGAAATTTTTAGATTGGATATTGATAACTCTATGAAATGAGAGTTATCATGGCACTTTTAGACTTAAATAAATAATACTTAGAGAGTCAATGAGGTGTTTACATTGTATTTTTGTTACATTTTACATAAACAGTCATTTTAATTTAGTCTTAATAAAATTTGCTTGATTTAGAATAATTCGTCCCCAAATTGTGTGCTTAATTGTAAGTGTCCAAAAGCTTATCTTTCACGAAAGGGATGCTGTTGCAACAGGCTCACAAAAATAAGGAAGAACATGGCTACATAAGAATTGAAACAAAATCTGGAATAATGTAGTGCTGTAGCCGTTGCTAGAGCAGCCATTGCTGTAGCAATCCTAGAACAACGACACAGAAAATTTAACACGGGATATATATAGAATCGATATCTGCAGTTTCCTAATATGACTTATGCGTGTCCTAGGCTTCAATTTACCCTAGTTTTCAGATATTTTAAAAAGAGCACGCATCATATGAAAAAAGGGCGGCAAATTAACATTGGAGAAATCAAAGGGAAAAAGAGAACAAAATCAGAATTGACGGGAAAGCAAGTCTGTACCAGTGAAGATAAACAAGCAGAGCTATTGTGGATTCAAGTTTCATCGTTCTTTACTTGTTCCTTTACTTACTCTTTGATTGAACCGATATATTTCATGGATGATATTTTGCTGTTTGTTTTTCTTTTTCAAAGTATGAACTAAATTTGATTGTAGTTGAGTGACAAACAATCTAAATGAGTTTTTGACTGTTCTTATGAGTTGCTGCAAGATTGCTATAGCATTTTACTATGATAGCTATTATTATAATCATTATTTTGGTTGACCACCCATTTTATGGATCAAGTTAAGATAGAGCCGTAAATGGGCTTGTCTTAGTAGAAATTATTAGAGTAATATTTGATCTTAATTTAAGTTTCCTGGACTAAGATTACTTGAGTCCCAAAAGGGCTATATTTGAGTTAAGATTTGTGAAGAACTAGACATAGGAATTCACCTTGTGTGGTAGAGAGAATGTATGCTCATAATGCCATACCGTAGGTGGGTTAACAACTTGTCATTGTTAGGGTGCTTAAGGGTATGAGAAATCTGATAAGTGACAGCTGAGGATGCAAAATAATTATGCCCAGTATTGTAGGAATTGTTGTAGCAACTGGTATTAATTTAGACAAAACAATCAGTCCATGAAGAGAGTTTGATCACTTAGCTACCTCATTCCCATTGAAATCTTTTCACGCAATTTATTTAATTTATTTTATTACTACATTGATTTGTTTTATTTTTCTTTTATTGTCTATTTCGGTAGTAATTCTCTTTTAATTATAATCTTTTTAGAATAAAGGAAGTTTGCACTATCGTGATTGTTGTAGCATTTCTAGTAACATCAATCCTTGTGGAGACGATCTCGAATATTCATCACTTTATTATTTATTGTGTTCACTTGCACATTGACATCAATACCAATTGAGTTAAAAAATAACCAACAAGTGTTTGGCGCCGTTGACGGGGATTGATTGTTTATTTTCGAAGTGTAAAGTCAATCTTGGCAGTGCCAACTTGATCTAATTTGTTCTATTTATTAACATATAAACACTTCCATGCGCAAAGACATATCTGTGGAATTTCAAATTGATCCTGAGATTGAAAGGACTGTAAGGAGACTACGAAGAGAGCAAAGAAATTCAAAAGCTGTTTCAAAAATGGATAATCTGCAGGATGTGGGAAACTTGGATCCTCATGGGCCACTACAACCTATCAATGTTCAAGAGGGGCAAAATGAGCATGTTAATCAGAGACAACCAGGCAACTACAATATCATTTACATGGCAGATGACAGAGACATGGCTATCAGAGATTATGCTGTGTTAACTCCTCAAGTTGTACATCCTAAAATAGTCAGACTTGAAGTGGAAGTCGTTTACGTTGAACTTAAACCAGTGATGTTTCAAATGCTGCAAACAGTAGGCCAATTTAATGGACTGCCATCTGAAGATCCTCATCTCCATCTTAAGTTGTTTTTGGAAGTGAGCGATGCTTTTAAAATTGCTGGAGTAACACATGATGCTTTAAGACTAAGGCTTTTTCCTTACTCCTTAAGAGATCGAGCTAGAGCATGGTTGAATTCATTACCCTCTGATTCCATCACTAAATGAAATGACTTGGCTAACAAATTCTTAATGAAATATTTTCCACCAACCAAGAATGCAAAATTGCAGAATGAGATCACTTCCTTTCACCAACTTGAAGATGAGAGTTTGTATGAGGCTTGGGAGAGATTTAAAGAGTTGCTCAGAAGGTGTCCTCATCATGCCATTCCCTGTTGTATACAGATATAAACCTTTTACAATGGGTTGAATCCAAGTACGAGATTGATGGTTGATGCTTCAGCAAATTGAGCTTTGCTATCTAAACTTACACTGAAGCTTATGAAATTTTGGAGAGAATTGCCAACAATAATTATCAGTGGCCATCAACTAGACAGACAGCAGTAAGAGGAGCAGCGGGGGTACATAATATAAATGCAATTACAACATTATCAGCACAATTAACTTTATTGACTAACATGGTAAAAGCCATGACTTCTACTCCTGCAACAGTAAAGCAAGTTGCTGAACTATCTTGCGTGTATTGTGATGAGGAACATGTATTTGACAAATGTCCAGGAAATCCAACATCAGTAAACTATGTTGGCAATTTCAACTGACAGCCTTAAAATAACCCATACTCAAATACTTACAACTCTGGACGAAAGCAACACCCAAATTTCTCATGGAGCAATCAAAATCAAAATGCTCCAGCACTGAGTGGAGAGAACAGAAATACTCAACCACCTGGTTTTCATCAACAGAATCAAGGACAAAAACACACTAGCCATGATCCGCTTACTTAATTGGAAACACTGATTAAGGAATACATTGCAAAGAATGAAGCAATTGTGCAAAGTCAACCTAAAAAACCAAATTAGACAGCTTGCCACAGCAATGAGTAGCAGATCTCAGGGAAGTTTACCCAGCAATACAAAATATCCAAGAAGAGAGGGAAAAGAACATTGTAAAGTAATCAACTTAAGATCTGGAAAGAATGTTGATATCCCTGTTGATGTGACTAAAAAAAGGTTGGAACTTAACTCCTCATAAGAATCACCTCAAGATGAGAGCATGTTACAGCAACCCAGCCATCAAGATACTGGAGCTAGTGGTCAAGCTACAGCAACTATGGAAGGGGATCAACCAATAAATGCTGAAGAAGAAGTTGTTACACCAGTGATGACAAATTACAATAAATCAAATGATCAGAGATTGGTACCTCTTGAAGCTGCCCAGCAATTTAAGCATCCACCCATTTACCACAGAGATTCCAGAAACAAAAACAAGATAAATTTTTTAGTAAATTCCTGGAAGTGCTGAAGCAGTTACACATCAACATACCTTTCGTGGAAGAATTGGAGCAAATGCCTAATTATGTGAAATTTCTAAAAGATATCTTGGCAAGAAAAAGAAGGTTGGGAGAATTTGAAACTATTGTTTTAACACAAGAATGCAGTCACATGCTTCAAAGCAAGATCCATAAAAAATTGAAGGATCCAGGAAGCTTCACAATATCATGTTCCATTAGAACTAGGTACAATCGCAGAGCACTATGTGACTTGGGAGCCAGCATTAATCTGATGCCATTATCTGTATTTCAGTAATTGGGAGTAGGAGAGTACCGGCCAACAACAGTCACTCTGCAATTAGCTGACAGATCTCTTGCATACCTTGAAGGAAAGATTGAGGATGTATTGGTGAAGGTTGACAAATTCATCTTTTCAGTGGATTTCATTGTACTAGACTTTGAGGCTGATAAAGAGGTACCAATTCTACTTAGGAGACCTTTCCTAGCAACCGGGAAGACTCTGATAGATGTGCATAAAGAAGAGCTCACAATGAGGGTAAATGACCAACAAGTCACCTTCAATGTATTAGAAGCCATGAAGAACCCTAATGAGGCAGAAGATTGCAATTTCCTGAGTGTTGTGAATCTTGCTGTAGCAGACAGAATAAATAGATGTTGCAGTAACGTGGTTAACAAAGTTGCCACCTTTGAACGCTTTGAAGAAGAAGATGTTGCAGCAAATCAGATAGATTGGATGGGAGAAAGGCAATCTAACAGACATAACAGATTTATTGAACCTCTAAATCTTTCAGATAGGGAAGTAAAGGCAACTTTACCATCTATTGAATTACCTTCTACTCTTAAATTAAAATTGTTACCTTCACATTTGAAATATGCTTATATTGGTCAGAACAATACACTTCCTATAATCATTTCATCCACTTTAGATGCAGATCAAGAAAGGAGCCTGGTAGATGTGCTTAGGAAATATAGAAAAGCAATTGGATGGACTATGGCAGACATTAAAGGGATCAGCCCATCCATATGCATGCATAAAATTCTGTTAGAGGACTGCTGCAGCAATTCAGTAGAGCAACATAGAAGGTTAAATCCCATTATAAAAGAAGTCGTGAAAAAAGAAATCATTAAATGGCTGGATGTTGGGATCATACACTCGATATTAGACAGTTCATGGGTAAGCCTAGTTCAATGTATTCCAAAAAATTGAGGAATAACAGTGATAGCAAATGAAAAGAATGAACTTATTCCTACAAAAACAGTGACTGGATGGAGGGTATGTATGGATTACAGGAAGCTTAATAAAGCCACACGGAATGATCACTTCCCACTTCCATTTATAGATCAAATGTTGGACAGACTTGCTGGAAAATAATATTATTGTTTCCTAGATGGGTATTCAGGTTACAACCAAATCGCTATAGACCTAGAGGATCAGCAAAAGACTACATTTACATGTCCTTATGGAACTTTTGCCTTCAGAAGGATGCCCTTTGGTTTGTGCAATGCGCCAGCAACTTTCCAGAGATATATGATGTCTATTTTTTCGGATATAGTGGAGCAAACAGTAGAAGCCTTCATGGATGATTTCTCAGTCTTTGGAAATACATATACTAATTGTTTACACAACTTGTAAGAAGTTCTTAAAAGATGTGAGATGACTAACTTAGCACTCAATTGGGAAAAATGCCACTTCATGGTGCAATAAGGCATATTGTTGGGTCATAAGGTGTCCAAGAGTGGCATTAAGGTAGATAAAACGAAGATAGAAGTGATAGATAAACTGCCACCTTCCACTTCAATCAAAGGGATTAGAAGAGTTTTGGGTCATGCTGAATTTTACAGAAGATTCATAAAAGACTTTTCCAAAGTAGCTAAACCATTATGCTCATTGTTAGAACATGACAGGCCTTTTCATTTTGATAAAGATTGTCTTCAAGCCTTTGGAGAATTGAAGAAAGCTTTTATCACTTCACCAGTGGTTATAGCACCAGATTGGACTCTACCATTTGAGCTGATGTGTGATGCCAGTGACCATTCTATTGGGGCAGTGTTGGGGCAGGGGAAGAATAAAGTTTTCCACTCTATATACTATGCCAGCAAAACTCTTACTCAAGCTCAGATTAATTACACCACTATAGAGAAAGAGTTGCTAGCGGTAATATTTGCTTTCGTCAAGTTTAAAGCTTACTTGGTGGGTACTAAAGTGACAGTGTACACAGATCATGCAGCCATCAAGCACCTAATCTCAAAGAAGGATGCTAAATCAAGATTAATGCGATGGATCTTATTGCTTCGGGAGTTTGATTTGGAAATTAAAGATAGAAAGGGGACTGAAAATCAAGTAGCAGACCATCTGTCTAAGCTAAAAGCAGACGTAAGCACATTGATAAAAAAAGATATCACTGAAACTTTTCCTGATGAACAACTGTTAATAATACAACAGGCACAGATGCTGCAGCAATCAGGATCTCCATGGCATGCAGACTTTCCTAACTATTAACCACATGCCCTTCTTCATTAGCCCGATATGCACCACTTTACAGTAAGTGTTGTAAAAATTTTGTTCCATCTTTGTGGGGTTAATTTGTCAAGTAATTTGGCATACTCGCAATTAACTTCAGAATGTAAATTATAGAAAGCATTTATAACTCGAGAATCTAGTGGAACAAGCGAGTTTCTTACCCAAATATTGTGCTGACCAGGGCTTACCACATTGGCATAAAATTCTTTCACTAATGGCAACTCAGGGTCTCGAGGGTGGTTACAAAGCTCCATCCACCCGCGCTTTCCTGCAGTATTGTATAATGATTGCACAATTCCTAAGGGTTGAGGTGGGAACTGAAACACGTTTTTTTCTAGAATCTTACGCGGTTCAATAAATTCTTCATACTTTTCTTCCGCATGGTAACTTTGGAATCGTGAGGGATCTTTTAGTCGGTTGGCTGTCCTTTTGCACCTTGGCATTACGATAGCAGTAAGATTTTGATAGTAGTATGCCCAAGAGTGAAATGAGAAAAAAAAAGGTTATTAAGTACTAGAGTCGTAACTGCGAAGGGGAAAAAAATAANTGATAGTAGTATGCCCAAGAGTGAAATGAGAAAAAAAAAGGTTATTAAGTACTAGAGTCGTAACTGCGAAGGGGAAAAAAAATAGTGTTAGAGGTCAATATAAACAGTAACACCCTTATATAGGTGGAATTAAATGAAAACAAATCCGGTAAAAGAGATAAATCATGGAAGAATTTTTTTAATTTATTAAGCATATCCCATAAAAATAGACAAGAGAAATTAATGCATTAATGTAAGAGATATTCTTCCTTAATTTCTATCCAAATCCACCCAACCATCTGTCATATATTATCTACAACAGTAAAGTGGGAGGCTCCGTGATTAAGTTACTGTAACAGTAATATTGGTTGCTGCAGCACCTAATTGTGTGCTCTAGTAACGGTTACACACTCTCCTCAAATAGCTGCTGACACGTGGCTTCCAACTTCAATAAGTGTGTGAATGGGCTTTTTTTTGTAGAAAAAAAAAACAAAAAGAGATAAAAGTTAAACCATCCTAAATAAAGATAATAATAAATAAATAAAATCTATGACAAAACCATGGAGGGTCCATCTCATTCGAAATGACTACCTCAACAATGGGTTGCCTCCCATTGAGCGATTGATTTAAGGTCCTTAAGCCTGACCTTACTTGAGTGCTCATAATGACGGTTCTCTAAGGAGTAAGACCTCATTTCAACAATCTATAGCTGAATAAAGATAATAAAAAATAAAAAAATGCTATGAAAAAACCATTGAGGGTCCATCTCATTCGAAATGACTGCCTCATCAATGGGTTGCCTCCCATCGAACGCTTGATTTAAGGTCCTTAAGCCCTGTCTCTTATACACATCTAACAATCTGTAGCTGAATGCATGTAATGCTTAACTCTGTGCCCATTAACTTTGAATTCCTGGCATATCTTTTCATCTAGGAGATCAACAGCCCCATGAGGGTAGATTCTGAGCAGCTTGAAAGGTCCAGACCATCTAGATTTCAACTTTCCTGGAAATAGTCTTAACCTCGTATTATGGAACAAAACTTGTTGACCAGGGATTAATTTCTTATGTTGAATGTGTTTGTCATGCCAGTGTTTTGTTCTCTCTTTATAGATTCTTGCATTTTCATACGAGAAAAGCCGCAATTCATCAAGCTCACATAGTTGAAGTTTCATTTGCTCTTCTACAACATGTATATCCCAATTTAATTGCTTCAGTGCCCAGTATGCTTTGTGCTCTAGCTTGAGTGGCAAGTGGCAAGCTTTCCCATACACAATTCGATAGGAAGACATGCCTAGTGGTGTCTTGTATACTGTTCTGTAAGCCCATAGGGAGTCATGTAAGCATAAGGACCAATCCTTTCTCGATGGGTTCACCATTTTTTCAAGGATCTTCTTAATCTCCTTATTAGACACTTCTACTTGGCCATTGGATTATATGTTGTTGTTATTTTATACTTGATTCCATATTTCACCATAGCTACAGCAAATACTTTGTTGCAGAAATGAGTACCCTCATCACTAATAATTGCTCGTGGAGTACCAAACCTGGAAAAAATACTTTTCTGAAGGAAGTTCACTACTGCTCTAGCATCATTGATAGGTAATGCTGCAGCTTCTACCCAATTGGACACATAATCCACAACAACCATGATATATAAGTTTCCAAAGGATGGTGGAAAATTACCCATGAAGTCTATTCCCCATATATCAAAAATCTCTACTTCCAGAATGTTCGTCAATGGCATTTCATGTCTTTGAGTTATATTTCATGTCCTTTGACACATGTCACAACATTTAGCAAACTCATGAGCATCTTTAGTTGAATTAGCTGATATTACAACAGCAGAGATGCAGCATCATATAGACTTAGTTCCTAGTGCAAGTTTTCCTAACTTGCCCCCTATTGCATGAGCCCTTATGAGCATGAGATCTTATAATGATAGGTTGATGAGTTGTTGCAAAAGGGGTTTATTTGTGAGAGTATAAGTCCATAAATTATCCCAACTTTATTAGTGTCAAAGAAATATGGGAGTTGGCATATGTGTGTGACAATAGGCAAATTAACCAAATTATGGGAAAGTATCGATTTCCCATTCCAACCTTTCGAGATTAGTTAGACCAATTGAATTATGCTTGGGTTTTCTCGAAGATAGACCTGGATAGTAGATATCATCATATCATAATTGAGCTTGGTGATGAGTGGAAGGCAACATTCAGGATAAAAGAAGGTTGTATGAGTGGTTCGTAATCCATTTAGGTTGTCTAATGCACCAAGCACTTTTATGCACTTAATAAATAATGTTCTTAAGTCTTTCGCCTGCAAATTTATTCCAGTGTGTTTTGACGATAGTTTGGTTTATTCCATCAATGTGGTGACACAATTATAGCATTTGAGAATCATTATAAAGGTGTTACAAAGAAATAAACTTTATATTGATCTAAAGAAATGTAGCTTTTTGTAGAGTATTGTGGAATTCTTGGAATAGTTAGTAGAAAGGGGATTTGAGCTATTAAGTCAAAGACACAAGCAATTAAAAAATGACCTATGCCTAAGATAGTAGGTAAGGTCCGTAGTTTTCATGGGCTAGTAATGTTTTATAGAAAGTTCATTCATGATTTTAGCACTATAGCCGCACTTATTACTAAATACTTAAAGAAAGGAAAGTTTAAGTCGAGAGAAAAAAAAAGGCGAGTTTTGCTTTACCAAAAGAGAAGTTGTCTACCACTCTTGTGTTAGCCTTGACAAAATTTGATAAGTTGTTTGAAGTTGAGTGTGATGCTTCTGATAAAGGTATTAGGGTTATTCTTTCCCAATGGGGGTGACCAATTAAGTATATGAGTGAGAAATTGAACGGAGCACGACAGAAGTGGTCTACTTATGATCAAGAGTTTTATGCGATCCTTCAGCCATTGAAGTCATGGGAGCATTACTTGATCCAAAAGGCATTCATGCTTGGCAGTGATCACTAAGCCTTGAAGTACTTCAACAACCAGTAAAATCCAAGCAAAATGCATGCGAGATGGGTAAACTATATGTAGAAGTTCACTTTTATTGTGAAGCATAAATCTAGGCAGCAAAATAAAGTGGCTAATGCATTCATTAGGCGAGCGACTTCACTGGTAATTCTAGTTAATGAAGTTGCTGATTTTGAATGCCTGAAAGATTTATATGTGAAGGATGAAGACTTTGTGCAAATTTGGGATCACTGTTTCAACCATCAGAATGCAGAGGATTTTCTCATTTAATATGGGTATATATTCAAGGCCAATCAGTTGTGCATGCCACGAAGTTCTTTAAAGAAGCAAATTATTATTGCATAGAGGAGGGTTAGGTGTTCATATTGGTCGAGATAAGACAAAACGCTTGTGGAAGAGTGATATTGTTGGCCATAGTTGAATAAAGATATGTGCGAGATTGTTCAGAGGTGTCAAATTTGATAATAAGGTAAGGGGCATGTACATAATATAGGTTTATACATGTTATTACCTATTTTGAAGAATTTTTTGTTGGATCTGTCCATAGATTTTGTGTTGGGGTTGTTCGTAAAAGGATTGGGTGCGATTTTTTACTGGTCGATGTTGATAGGTTTTTGAAGATGGAACATTTCATTGCATGTCAAAAGACTAAATATGCTACCTTAGTTGTGCATTTGTTCTTTTAAGAGGTACCGCATTTGCATGGTGTTCCAAAGACCATTACTTCTAATAGGGGCGTAAAATTTATCAGTAAATTTTCACACCATCTCTGGGATAAGTTTGGTACGCAATTGAAGTTTAGCAGTGTTTTTCATCCACAGACAGATAGTCGAATGGAGGTAGTCAATTGCTCTTTGGGCAACATGTTGAGTTGTTGTTGTAGTGATAAGCAATAACTTGGAAACTTCCTTGCCTCAAGCCAAGTTTGCTTATAACAGCATGGTCAATAGATCTACTAGCAAGAACTTTTTTAAGATTGTATATACTTGTTTCCCATGCCATGTTTTTTATCTAGTTATCATGCCATCCACAACTGGAGGAAGTAAAGCAACGAATAATATGGCAAAAAAGGCTCTGCAAATTCACGCTGAGGTTCGAGCTCACTTAGGGGCTCCTAATGCCAAGGATAAGTCAAAGGCAGACAAACACCGACTCAAGAAGCTGTTTCAGGAGGTCATTTGGTGATGGCGCATTTGTGGTGAAGTCATTTCCTTGGTAGTGCCAAGTTAGAGAAGCTGAAGTATAGTCTATTTCTAGTGGCACGAAAGATTAATGATAAGGTTTATGTGCTCCAGCTGCCTCATGATTAGAATATCTCTCACACGTTCAATGTGGTTGATCTGTTTGAATATCATCTAGACGATGAGGAGTTGTACGAGCCTAACTCGAGGACGAGTTCTTTTCCAAGTGATGGGGTCTGATGTAGGATGGATGTGTATTACAAGTGGGGTACATTCTCGAAGGCATAACTTAGGCTCCAGATGTCCATTTTCGGCATATAATATACCATTCAAAGCTTGCAATAAGACGAACGAAAATTAAAACTACTTGTGTCATTCCATCTTGTGGTTAAGTTGGAAATTTCACTTCTTTCTTAGTCATGTTTCAGTCTTGAGATATTTTTCTATTTTTTCTGTTTCTAGGATTTTTTCCTTTTTTTTAGAATTCAGATTTGTATGTTGTTTGTTTTCCTTTTCTTATTTCGGCTAAAAGAATTTATCATAAAATAATATTTCAAATTTGCCAATTTACAAAAAACCGAATTCGCGTATGGACTTCACTGGATTTAACCGGATAGCCGGTTATGTAGATCTGGAAATCCGGATTCGAGCTGCACTTTGGCAGCATTCTGGACTCATTCGGCCAACCGGTTAAGGAAAACCGGTAAGCTGATTTTCACTTGCTATTTTCTGGATCCAACCGGCAAGCCGGTTCGTGATATCCGGAAAACCAGATTTGCGTGAAGGACTTGTTGGAACAAAACTGGATTTCCAGTTAAATACATCCGGCAAGCCATTTTCGGCTTTCTAGCTTCTGGATACTAACCGGTCAGCCGGTTAGTGACATCCGGCAAGCCGGATTCGTGGTTAAAAGGGCACTGTTCTTAGTATTCAAGATCGTCTACACAGGGATTAATGTTACCAGATTTAATACATCAATCTGTAACAGTGCAATAGTTGTTCTAAATTTAAATACGAAAATTGATAAAATTAAATAACTAACTAAAATATAAAATGCAATAATTAAAAATTCAATAAATTAAATTATCACGTCAAACACAAAAGTAAACCAATGGGAATGAAGTAGTTGAGTGATTAAACTTTCTTAATGGTTTTGACTATTTCTTGTAATTCCTGGTTCAGTTGCTATAGCATCTGTTACAACACTGGGCATAATCCTTATATATCCTTAGTTGTGGCATGTTTGATATCTTATATCTATATGCAACCGAACAGTGACCAACTGTTATGCCAACATAAGATATAGCATTACACATTTAAGTTATATTTACCCTACAAGGTGAATTCATATGTCTAGTTCATCACTAATTTTATATTAAGCATGACTCTTTTGGAATCAAGTGAAACTCAACTCAGGAAACCAAATCTAAAATCAAGTATTGCTCTAATATGTTCCACTAAGATAGGCCCTTTTGTGGCTCTTTCTTAGCTTGTATCATTAAATGGGTGGTCAACCGAAATAATGAATAGAATAAGCTTTACCAAAATAAAATGCTATAGCAAACATGCAGCAACATATAAACTTAGTCAAAAAACCATTAAGATTATCTATCACTCAACCACAATTAAATTAGTTCATGGTTTTCGAAAGAACAATAAATAAACGAATTTCAGTCATTAAATACATCTCAATGAATAAATAGAAAGTAAGAAAAGAATAAAAAGGGCTGAATTCCCGACTGATTTCTGCAAATTCTCCTTGTTGCAGCCCTTAGTTTAAATCTTTAATTCTCTTTTTGTTGGTTATTTATACTCAATTGCTATTAATGTCAATGTGCAAGTGTACACAATAAGTAATAAAGTGATGAATATTCAAGATCGTCTCCACAGGGACTTGATGTTACTAGAAATGCTACAGCAATCACTATAGTGCAAACTTCCTTTAGTTCAAGAGGAATCTAGTTAAAGTTGATTACTACCGAAATTAACAATTGTAAGAAAATAAAACAAATAAATGCAGTAATGAAGTAAACTAGATGAATTGTGTAAAAAGAATTTAATGAGAATGAAGTAGTTGAATGATCAAACTCTCTTCATGGGTTGACTATTTTTGTTCAAATTAACACCAGCTGCTACAGCAATTCTTACAGCACTGGGCAGAATTATTTTGGACTTCTCATACCCTTAAGCACCCTAACAATGACCAGTTGTTATTCCACCTAAGGTATGGCATTATGAATGTACACTCTCTCTATCCTACAAGGTGAATTCTTATATTTAGTTCTTTACAAATCTTAACTAAAGTGTGGCCCTTTTGAGACTCAAGTCAAACTCAATCCAGGAAACTTAAATTAAGATCAAGTATTACTCTAATAATTTCCACTAAGACATACCCTTTTACGGCTCTCTCTTAACTTGAACCATTAAATGGGTGCTCAACCAAAATAATGATTGTAATAAAAGCTATCAAAGTAAAATGTTATAGCAATCTTGCAGCAACTCATAAGAACAATCAAAAACTCATTGAGATTGTTGTCACTCAACTACAATCAAATTTAGTTCATACTTTGAAAAAGAAAAACAAACAGCAAAGTAGCAGCCATGAAATACATCGGTTCAATCAAAGAATAAGAAAAAGAACAAGTAAAGAGCGATGAAAATTGAATCCAAAAATAGTTCTGCTAATTTCTTTACTGGTGCAGACTTGTTTTCCCTTAAACTTTGATTTTTCCTCTTGATTCCTTCAATGTTAATTCCCCGCCGCTTTTTCATATGATGTGTGCTCTTTCTATATCTGAAAACTAGGGTAAATAGAATCACAGGGCGCGCATAAGTCAGATTAGGGAACTGCAGATCGTGATTTTGCATATATCCCGTGCTAAATTTTCTCTGTCGTTGTTCCAGAATTGCTACGGCAATGGTTGCTCCAGCAACGACTACAGCACTACATTGTTCCAGATTTTGTTTCAATTGTTTTGTAGTCATGTTCTTCCTCCTTTTCGTAAGCCTATTGTATCAGCATTCCTTCCATGAAATATAAGCTTCTGAATGCCTACACTTATGCACACAATTTGAGATGAATTACTTTAAGTCAAGCAAAATTTATTAAGATTAAATTAAAATGAATGTTTATGCAAAATGTAAAAAAAAAATGCAATAGAAACACATCATTTACTCTCTAAGTAATCTTGATTTGAGTCTAGAATTGCTATAATAACTCTCATTTCATAGAGTTATCACTTTTCATATTGGGCATATAGTAAACATTCGAAATTATTTGGTGGCTACCATCTTTTGCACGAAAAATAATGTTACCGCTAACCTTCACTAGTACTTTTGAATCATCTCCAAAAGCGACAATGTTATTCACATATTCATTTAGTTCCATGAACATGCTTCTGTTTCCGCTCATATGATTGCTAGCACCTGTGTTAAGATACCATGTATGTTCTTGACCTTCAATTGTGTCATTGCATGCTAGTAAAAGAGTGTCATCTTTACCATTTTTCTCTTAAACATAATTCACTCTCTCATCAACTCTGGTACTTGGAGCTCTACATTCTGAAGCATAATGCCCAAACTTTTGACAATTATAGCATTGCACTTGGGATTTTTCATACCTGGATCTTGGATTGCCTCTACCTCGTCCTCTGGTTGAGCTTTCTCCTTTGGCATAATTGGAGTTGCTATTGTTGAAATTCCAACCTCGTCCATGACCACGACCTCTACCTCATCCTCAACCTCTACCTCGGTCATAGTGTCTTCTCTCATTGTCGGCGCTTTCTTCTCTTTTTTTTTTTTGGATTGACTTCCATCTTGAGAAGTTGTTTTTCGATTCCTTGCTTCTTTTTTAGTTTTTCTACATATGCTTGCAACCTTCCTTGAAGTTTCTTTATCGTCATATCCTTCAGATCTCTTGTTTCCTCAATTGTCACAACAATATAGTAAACTTTGAGTCTACTGATCGAAATCTCTTTTCAATTATCCTTACCTCTTTTAACTTCTCGTCATTTCTTTTTAATTCATTGGAAACGGTCACAACCCGAGTAAAGTAGTCAAAAATTGACTCTAACGCCTTCATGTGTAAGGACTCAAATTCTCTTCGTAATGTTTGGAGACAAACTTTCTTAACTTGCTCCGCTCCTTTGTAAGAAGTCTTTAGTTTCTCCCATACTTCTTTTGAGGAGATTGTACCAGCAATCTTTTCAAAAGCATCTTCATCTAATAATTGAAAGATGAGATACTTTGCTTTATTCTATTTCTTCTTAAAGTTTTTTAAATTCTCCTTCTGCGACGCAGTTAAAGTGGCTTCATTTTCTGGCACAATAAAGCCTTTTTTCATGACATCCCATATGCCATGTACACCCAATAGAGCCTTCATTTTAATACTTCAGTTGTTAAACTTCCCTTTAATTGTGGAACTTGAAATGACATCATATCACTATTTGCCATAACTCACAAATTGAGTGAGAATTTAGAGATTCTGAATGCACAGATAGATTCGGCAAGTCGAAAAACCTTGAGAGGGACTCGAGTCAACTTTCGGTCAACAGTCAACATCGGTCAACGGTCAATCTCAGTTTGGTTGACTTTGTTCTGTCCGACTTGGTTTGGCTCGCGTTGGCTCGGTTCAACTTGATTCGGTTAAGCTCCGCTTGGCTTGATTCGGTTCGGTTCAGCTTCGTTCAACTCGGTGAGTCGACTTAGTTTCAGGACAGAAAAATTCTGACGGCAAGTGTGGGCGCGTCCGGTCTCCAATCTAGATGATCTTTACGGTGTCGCATACCTCTCGTCGAGAGCTTCGATTTAATATGCTATAGTGCTATATATAGCTTCGAACACTAGCTCTGATACTACTTTGTTGAAGAATTAACAAATAAAACACATAAAAAACACATTATTTTATTTCTTCAACAACACTCCTCACTAAATACAACTCTTATTTTTCACTCTCTACAACTTAGAGATTTTTGTTACTTCACTTGATGCATAAACCAAAGGGGAGATGGGGTATTTATACATGAAACAAACTAATCACAACTATTTAAATAAAAAATTACAAAAAATTAATAACCATTCATCTTCACCTACCACACCTAACACAAATAATTCAAATCTCACCAACCATACCTACTCATAAAACCTTCCATGAGTTAGGCTTGAATTTATTCATCTTGAATCAAGTTTATGATCCAATAGATACTACGTTTCATTAGTTGCATCGGTAATCTTTACGTGATGCATTGTTTTTTTTTTTTTTGGCCGTTGTATTTACTTCATAGTCATCTTCAGGGTTAACTCACTATGTCTTCTTGACTAGGTTCTTGGCTTTTATTTAATAAATGTCTAGTATTGTCGAGGTTATTCCAAAAAAAAAGAAAAAAGAGTGACCGTTTCATCCCTCATAGATGTTTTTGTCAGAATCTATAGCATTCTCCATGAATTCAGAAACAATTACCCGAATCCATACCTGTAGCACGCGAAAGTGGAAGTGGAAGAACCAAGGTTGAATCACCATTCAATTTGGTCGGAAAGAAATCACAAAATTGGAAGTCTTCTCAAATCACAGCATAAGAAATTTATATGCAATGGGGCTCGAATTATAGAGTTCCCAAAAGTCTAAAGTGAGTTCTCTGCACTTTTCAAATCTCAACAATATTTTGTTCTTCGTGCTTTTATATCTACACATAAAACTAAATTCTGTGCAATTCTTATTTTATGTGCGTAGAGAGAGAGGAAAAAAAAAAGGAGGTAGAGAGGTTAGTGATAACCACCATGATTCAACTTCCTTTCATCTTTTCTTTATTTATACGCTACTGCTAGTAATTACTCAAGTGGTAATTACTTCTATATGGGTTGGGTCCGATCGGTTCATCTTGTGCAAACCATCTGGCAACTCCCCTAAGTCTATCAAGTTGATTTACTACTTACATTCCCACTAGAATTTTAATTAGAGAAAAGGATACAGAGACCCCCAACGTTTGAATAAGGGACACAAAACCTCCTAAGGTTTCAAAAAAGACACTCAGACCCCCATTTGTTAACAGTAAATTATAATTTTAAAGTACAATTACCATTATACCCTTATAGCATATTAAAAAATAATTGTTCATTGTCCAATTTATTCCTATATTATTAATAAAATTACGAATATAACTTCATTACCCAATTTTTCCATTTAATTTTTATCAAATTTTCTCTTCAAACTAAATAAATTTAATCCATTGCTCAAAAATAAAAATAAATTAAATTGATTTAATTACCATTATACCCTTATAGCATATTAAAAAATAATTGTTCATTGTCCAATTTATTCCTATATTATTAATAAAATTACGAATATAACTTCATTACCCAATTTTTTCATTTAATTTTTATCAAATTTTCTCTTCAAACTAAATAAATTTAATCCATTGCTCAAAAATAAAAATAAATTAAATTGATTATTAATATAATAAAAATAACATATATTTAATATAAAAATAACATATATTAAATTAAAATAAATTTAATTTATATATGGAGAATTTTTATTTTTAAGAAATTATCAATTTAATTTATATATAAGAAATTACAACAAATAACATATGGAGAATTGTTATTTTTATTATATTAATAATCAATTTAATTTATTTTTATTTTTGAGCAATGGATTAAATTTATTTAGTTTGAAGAGAAAATTTGATAAAAATTAAATGAAAAAATTGGGTAATGAAGTTATATTCGTAATTTTATTAATAATATAGGAATAAATTGGACAATGAACAATTATTTTTTAATATGCTATAAGGGTATAATGGTAATTGCACTTTAAAATTATAATTTACTGTTAACAAATAGGGGTCTGAGTGTCTTTTTTGAAATCTTAGGGGGTTTTATGTCCCTTATTCAAACGTTGGGGGTCTTTGTGTCTTTTTCCCTTTTAATTATTTGCTTCATCCCTACCATTAGAAATTAACGGAAGTAATTGTGAAAGTAAGCATAAAACAATCATTCAAAGTGTGATATTTTTAAAAATTCAAAATTAAAATCTTAAATAAGTTGTTAGGATTAGAAAAAAATTGAAAAATGAATGGTTTTTTTTTTTTTTTGGAGCTAAACAGACCAATCTTTTCCATTTTCTCTTGGGTTATATTTCTGTACAAACAAAACTCTTCTCTTACCCGTGAAATACTGTGTCACTCATGAAACCCTTTCTCTTGTAGACAACATCAAACCCAAAAATCACTCACGACCGTTAACCATCCATACATTCTGTTGTTCGAGACGTTTGTTTGATGTGTGGCACAGCATTTTGATCGAATCAGATCGGTGATAATCAGTGGAGATGGCTCCAAAATCCTTCGAGGTTAGTTGTTCTAGGTAAACCTACCTTCATTATATAGAAAACAATTATTGTTGATTTATCTTTATAAATTGTATATGTTCGTATAAATAAGAAATAAAGTTGAAAGCTTTACCTGTTTAAAACTACGAAGATTTTGAAAAATGAAATGGGTATTGATCTGTAATGGGTTTGAAATATAGAAGTACTAGAACCCCTTTACTTGAAATGTCATAAAATCCTATAATGAGGGATAGAATTGTAAACGGACAAAAACTATTGACTTTATCTGTTATCTTTTGACACCGATGTAATAGGTAATTAAAAATCTAGTGGAGATGTAAGAGGTAAATAAGACATATCTATCAAGGATGAAACATTTATCCCCCCCCCCCCNCTACCCCCCCCCCCCCCCCCAAAAAAAAAAAACAGATGTTGGAGTTTCCTTAGCTTTCTAAATTGGTGGTACAACATGAAGTAGCTTAGGGATGGCAATGGGGAGGGGAGGAGAGGGGACTAATCTCCTTGTATTCATCCTCGATATTTTGCGTATGTCTCCGTCCCCTCTCTGTCCCTGTCAGAATTACTTGAGAGAATCTTCATCCCCTCCTCGAATAATAACAGGAGATCCCCAAGGGTCCCCGATCCTCGAATAACTAATATATTTTTTTTGTTTTCAATTTTTAGTTAATCATATTAAAATAAAAAATTCAAATAAAAGTAAA
Organism: Citrus medica; assembly: GCA_002013955.2. Lineage (NCBI taxonomy): Eukaryota > Viridiplantae > Streptophyta > Magnoliopsida > Sapindales > Rutaceae > Citrus > Citrus medica. The sequence goes on along the minus strand of MKYO02030068.1, from coordinate 68,185 downwards.
GTTCAAAATATATCTTACATTAATATCCATTACAAAAGTCACATACATTAAATTAGTAAGTAACGCAGCATACAAGGGATACAAACTTCTTTCACAAACTATCATGAACAAATTAATAGTCTAATACAAAATTGTTACAAATAAAATCGAATTTAGATTCAAAATTAACTTTTTCAATGGCGGCATGGGCACTTTATAAATGTGGATTATTCCCTTTACAACACAATAGTTAAATCGGAGTAAATCAAGAACAAATATTATATTAGATTATATTAGATATTAAAATTGTGATTCGCTGTGGGCAATTATAACATCTAAAAATAAATAAAAAATAGATTTAAGTTTAAAATATTTAAAGAATATTAAAATTAAAAAATTTTAGGCTAATAGAATCTACTCGATCTTTTTAATGTCCTAAATAAAAATTTAGGACTTTAATTAGTTAATTAGGCATAAAAGTTTAATAATATAAATATTTTGATATTTTTTATTTTTACCAATATTTATAATTTTATAATTTAAATTTTATTATTTATTTACTAGTAATTTTAAAAAATTAAAATAAAATTAAAAATTAAAATGGGGAAATTGGTAGGGGATGGGGATTCCACCTCATCCCCGTCCCCTCCCCGAATAAGAAATTGGGTAAAAAAAATTTTCCGTCCCTTCTCCGAATAAGAAATTGGATATGAAATTATCCCTATACCCTCCCCGAATGGGGAAAATCCCCGAGGGTACCCGTTCCCGTGGAGATTTTTGCCATCCCTAGAGTAGCTTCTGGACTTTTATTTCATAAACATCTTGCATTGTCGAGGTTATTAAAAATAAATAAAATAAAATAAAAATCCAGTGGTCGGAGCTTCCTTAGGCTCTCCAAAATCACTAATACAACATAATATGTGTTTTAAGCGGATTTTGGTTGCCAGGAAGATGGATAAAAATCTCACCAAAACAATGAATTTATTTTTAGGAGTTCAGGGTACCTCACTAAATCGTGGCATAGGGGGCTGTTTTAGGCTTTAAGGGAGGTGAAGAAGAAGGGTGCCCAGGGTGGGTAATGGTGAGAAGTCTAAAACGGAGTGAGTTGGTTTGAGATAGTGTCAGCACACCTGCAAAATAGCCCAGGGAGGTTAGAGGTGGAGTCAACAGTGGCCGGTGACCACACTCCGATGCTCAAGTCAACTACTTAAATTTTTATGGAGGTGAGAGCTTGCAAGCTCTCTAAAATGAAGGCCGAAGGTTGAAGAAGTACAAGGTTCTACGTTCAGAGAATGTTATCATCCTGTCATCCTCATTCTCAATCTTGGCATTCCCTCCATGACTTCACTTTGTCGGATTCTTTACAGAAGATGCTAATGGATTCTCTAATTATTTGTTTCATTGATATTTTTCTTTCTTATAGTTAGATTCTTCCAAGCATTTTAATAATTTGTCTGCAGAACTTTGGCTACGTTTTGTTGTGGCACCATGCACTGTTTGAGAGGCAAAGCGAAATACAACCTTCTGATTGTTATCATTTTCTTTGTCTTAGACCGTCGAGCTTTCTTAAAAATAAATAAATACGATAGTATTTAAAAACTTAAAGGACATATTACATATAAGCTCAAACACTAATTTTTCAGATATTTTAATTACTTTTAGAAAAACAAACAATGTAACATTTATAATCAGATTTTTTTTTTTATTACATGAGATTATTGCTCAGATTACAACTCATATTACATGAGACTATAACTGATATTTACAAATCAGACAATTACTGGGACCAATTTACATCAATGCAAATGGAGCTCTGTCCAGATTTTAACCCTCACAAATATTCGAGGGATGTCTACCTTCACTCAAATTAATTGAGAAAGAAAATACCCCCACAATACTTTTGTGGGGGTTCGAACTGCTGCCCTCCAAGTTGGAGGACAGCAGCCCTGGCCACTCGGGCTGAGCCGAGTGGTTAACATTTATAATCAGATATTAAACAATGAAAAACGAACATATCATTTAAACTTATGCATTCAGTCATATTCCGAATTCAAAAATTCCGAAACCATTTGCAACAACTTTAATGGAGAAGTGACCAACTAAGAAAGGCTTGCTAGTGAGATCACTGCAATGCCAATCTCAGCGCCAGTGAGAATAACAAGCTCGCTTGCCTTTTTATAGATCCCGGATCTACGTTTGGAGAATGTACTCATCTCCTGTCACCTCATTTTCAATCCTCCTCTTCTCAATCTTTTGAAGAAGTTAAAGGTTGAGATAAAGAAGATTGAGAATGAGGATGACAGGATGATAACATTCTCTGAACGTAGATCTGGGATCTACAAGAAAGCGAGTAAGCTTGTCACTCTCACAGGCGCCTAGATTTGCCATTATGGTGGTCTCACCATCTGGCGAGCCTTACTCCTTTGGTCACCCCTCCATTGAAGCTGTTGCAAACCGTTTCCTGGGATTGAACCAGCCGCCTAATGACAACAATCACCCTCTTGCTGAGGCTCGACGCCAATTACCCTCTTTCCAATACAACCAAAAAGTTTTTTTTCCTTTTATTTTTCAATTAGTAATGTTAAAGCTTGCACAAGGCTTAAGGAAAATATCAAGATATTTATAGGGAATAGCGCGTAAAATACACCTACGCTCGTGAGCGCGTGCATGTGTTTATGCATATGTAAATGTAAACTTAGTTATGTTCTTTCAAAATTTACCAACTCAAGCTCTCCAAATTACTAATTCAAGTATCTTACAGATTATTTTACCAAATTATTGAGAACTAGAAAACAACAATATTAATTATAAAAAATCTAAGTATATCTGACTAATTCTACCTACTATATAAGTTATCAATTACCTTCTAAGGGCTTGGTCGAGTGGTTTTTAAATAGTTTTATTTAGTTGGTCATCAGAGTTCAAATTTTGGGCATATAGAAGGTTAAAAAATTGATTGAGGTATTGCCCACCTCTCTATCCTCGAAAAAACAAAAGCAAAAAAAAAAGTGCCCAATGGACATGGCCAAGTAATTTTTTAATAGTTTTATTTCATTGGCTGCCCAAGTTTGAACCTTGGAAGGTAGGGTTAAAAAAATTCATTTGGATTTACCATTACCCTTAAAAAAAAAGCAAAGAAAATTTTGATTTTGATTTAGACTAAATATAAACTGATTTTAAGGGTATATTTTTCTTGAGTCCTCGTTTGTAGAAAGAAATTCACACCAAAATTTTTAAAAATACATTACTTAAGTCCTTGTCAATACAAATTTGTCTCCTTCAAGTTCTTGAATGAATTTCATAATTAAAAAAAAAATATCATTATGTCATTTTACTCAGATTTAATCGTTCAGTCTTCTTATTTTTAATTTTATGCATGACTGTGCCAAGGTTTCAAGCTTACTAAGGTTAGAAAACCTCAGCTTTTTATATTACTTGTTCTTTCCTATTTTAACAGTTTCTTGTTGCTCAACTCTACTTCATAATTTTACAGGGTCCTTTGCTATTATATTATAACCCCTCGTTCAGCTTTAATTTTGGAAATTTTAATTTGCTGATCAAGGATCTTGAAAGCCAATATATAGACTTGTATAAAGACATTTGCGCTGAAAGTGAGAGAAAAAAAAATACTCCTGAAGTTAAAAAATCTAAAGTATTTAGTTGAAAGTGGGGACTTATATGTATAGGGAAGAAAAATATGTGATGATAAATAATGTGAAAAACCTTCAAGTATTGTGGTGTTAAATCTATTGTAATTATTGAGCAATTGGATTAATTTTTTAAACTGTGAAAAAATAACAATTAATAAACTCAGATAAAATAAGCTTTAAACCATTAATGCGAAATATAAGGTTATAACTAGCCAGATGAAGACATGAATAAAATCAATTTCAATTTAGAAAAATTAAAGTGACATTTTAACAAACTATGGTCATGTGTGGTGAAGGAAATAAAATCTATAATTTTCAAGAATTAGCACTTAAAGGTCTCAACTAAATACTACCCTTATTTTGTTCCTTCATTACTTCCACTTACGGATTATTATTTTGACAATATTGGAAGGTTTCATTACTTCCATATATGGACTATCATTGTACTATTATTAGAAGGCTTTTTTAATTTGTTACCCAATTAGTCTCACACGTGTAATTATGGTACTTCAATGCTTTTTTTTTTCATACCAATTAATCTTTCTTAAGTTCTTTTCCAAAAATAATTTTTTTGCTAGATTTTTTAAGTGATAATATCATTACTATAGATGATATATTATAATATTATCATGACTATAGATGATATATTATAATATTAACAATAGTTGGTGTGGAAGACAACCGGGACAAACTCTTATTTATTTTTATTTTTTAATTGCACGTACCTTAATGAAGCTCAAACTCAAGACCTGAGTCCTAAGGAAGCAGCTCCTTACCACAACTTGGCCCCAACTCAAGCGAACTCATCTCTTCAAACTGGAATACAACTTTATCAAAGCCTAATCATTTCATTAAGGTCCAACTGTGTCACCCCAAAGACACCGTAAAATAATTTATTAATTTTTAATAATTTTCTAATTATTTAATAGTCATTATTCTTTTCGTTAGCCTTTTGTTTTCATTTTCCACTGCTTTCAATTTCCGCTGCGGTAGTCATATTCCGTTGAATAAACAAAATGAGAGAATTCTCACTTCATATACCTATTTTTGGCACGCTTACGAAAAAGAGTCATTTTATCACAAAGTACTCATCGAGTAATTTTCAAATAATTTTATTACACTACCACCAAAATTTCAATTCCAGAAGTAATAAGAATTAAAATATCAATTTGACCAGGCCAACTCTACCTTCAAAAATAAATAAATAATTACCTTTTAAATAAAAATAGTAATCGATTCACTTCTTTCTTAAAGGAATATGGTACACGGTATGTTGAATATGGTACTACAATCTAATCTGTCGGTGTATCGGTAAAACCAGTAAAACTCTTCTAACTCCAGCTATCTCCAACAACATTAGCCTTCTCCGAGTGCATCAAAGATGTGAAACTGCAGCAAGCCATCCTTCAAGAACTCCAGAGGATCCCGACCATCTTTTGTGTAATTGTGTGAAGGAGATGAGCAAGCATCATTGCTGCCTTTTGTCTTCGTAAATATAAACAAGAATTGGTGTAGAAGTAAATTTCCATCCTGTCTACACAACACACCCCCATTCTAATAGCAGTGTTTGCAGAGATTTCAGCAAATGCTTTTCATGCTTACCAGAAGCAACTGCGGTGTTGACATCACGCAAATAAGCCTGTTGCCATCAATTAGTTGATTTTCTGTCATTTTCTCCCAAATTTCTTGTGTTTGTTAAATTTGGAAGCAGAAGCGGGTGTATAAACTGCTGTTCCATCGTTTCTGCCCTTTGTTTTCTGGTCCATCTTTCTCTTTCTCCTTGGTTTGGGCCCTTTATTGAAACTCCTGTTGGTTTTCCCACTTCTTTTTAATTGACCCATCATTATCTTTTCATGGTTATAATCCCCAGCTCTATTTCCCAATTTCAAACCACCAGTGCCCGTGGCTTTATGAGGTTTGCTTGAGCGATAATTGTTTTTCTTCTCTCTCTTTCTCTTTTTATGTTCTGTTGAACCATTTACCTCAGATAATGCATCCATTTCCTTGCGTTTCTTCCTATGAGGCCTACAAATACACAGTTTTATAGTTCATTAGTAAACATTAAAAAAAAAAAGTGGATTCCAGAAGGAAATTCAAGCATAAGAGATCAGACCATTTTGCAGGTGAATCTGAGGTCACTGTCTCTTTACCAGTGCCAACTTCCTTAGGACCTGATTTATTCTGACGGTTCTGCAATAAGAATGCATGATATCCAGCAATTCACATCATCATGCATTGTAATATAATTCTTTATTGCACACACCAGAAAGATCTTGAAAGGCTACAAATCGAACCAACAATATAAGCTGTGAAAGCACATTACAATCTGCTGGAGGTGTAGATTAAGTATAAATGTCGAATCACAGGTATGAAATGTGATAAACAAAGAGTCAAAGAAAATAAAGACGAAAGAAAGAGTGCATAGGACAAGATCCCAATCACGCATACTGGATGCAAAGGCTATTGGACATTACAGGTGCAATTTGATGCAGAAGATGAAATGACTTGTTTCAAAAAAGTATTTTGTCCACTGAAAAGCAAACAGAAAGAAGTGGTAAAGTGAAAATTGCTTATATAAAACAGAAGTTCCTTCACTTGAATTATCTGAACATTATTTCGATGCCCAATCTATGTCTCAATCAGATAAAAAAAAGGTGATAGAAAGTAAATAAGTTTTTTCAAACATTAAGAAATTAATTACCTCCAGAACAGTCTTCAAAAATCTCCTATATTTGTCTGGAGTAACTGATTGAACTGCAGCAAAACCACACTTCCTTATCATAATCTCCAGAATGACTGTGACCTATCGTTGCACAGAAATGAATATGCATGTGAGATATTTCAACAATTTGAGTAAAGTTTATATGCATAAAAGTTTAATGCAAAATTGGGAGTACCTTTGATCTAAAATGATTTCTAGAGACCGTTGACCATGGGAGAACTTCACTAATGACATCAGCAAGAAGATTCTGCATGTCTTTGGCTAGCAAGGAAGAGACCATTACTTTCACAAAACCTAAAACAGCCTGTCATTATGTAACAATCAACTCAATGCTGCGGAAAGGTACACAGTTTTTAAAGAACTAGGACTAAGGAAAAACTCACTTTTATAACTTCTGCAGCTTTGCCTTTTAGCAAAGATAGAAGAGAGTGAACAAGATCTGGCTTTGAGTTACAAATGTTAGGATCCTGATAAACCAGCATAGATAATGCAGATACTGCTCCACTCTTTATGTGAGGAGATGAACCAGATAGATAACCCAAGATCTGGCCATATGTGAAAAACATCATTAGTCCTAAGCTATAGCAGTAGCAGTTATGAAAATCAGTAATACAAATATAATGGAAGTTTGAAGAAAGGAAGGGAAAAATTGGAGAAACTCACGAAAACTGCAGCCCCGCAAAATCAAATAAATTATTTAAGAGGACACTAACCATATTAACCAGTTTGTAAAACGGTGCATCAGGATTGACACATGATGAGTCTCTCAAGTTGGAGCTTATCAAGAGCAGAACATCATAGGCTGCGTTCCTAGGTCCTTCCTTTGCCTACAAATTGACAAATAAATAAAATAAAAAAGCACATAATATCAGCTCATCACTCGCTTCTATCATCTAGATCATTAACGATGTTTTAATACCAAGCACAAACAGTTAAAAGGTTAAAAAATGGATATAAATCATGCTCCATAACAATGAAGCATATAAACAATGTTTTAATACCAAACACCAACAATAAAAATGTTAACAAATGGATAATTCATATTCCATACAATGAACCATAGGTAATGAAAATTAACAGAATGTTTAAAATCTTAAATAACAGAGCTTAATTTCAAACAATAGAAATTCAAACAGAGCTGTAACTACTAAAACGTTTAATAACTAATAACTTTTTTCAGTGATCATAAAGAGAAAATTTGAGCAGAAGCTCTTCGAGAAACATAAATTATAGTTTAACTGTTTACATTAAATTTTGCTTAAACGCACAACATCATATTACTAAAAGCTTTGACAGCTCAGAGATACTACCTTTCCCTGGTACTAACAAGGGACTTGTAGGTTACCCTATCAGAACATCCCAGACAGCATCACAACAAAACATGAACATTAACATATCTAACTTCTTAAAGCCATTCTTACATCTTTTAATGTGACTATGATCTCATTGAGGATAAGAAAAGCCTTTGTATTCTCTTCCTCCAAGCTCATCTGCATAAAGAACTTGAAAGAGTTAAATAGGCAGTCTCTTGCCCTCTAACCTCGGAAAGAGGGTTGTAAATTTCACATCTACATCAAAAAGTCAATCAATAAGATCTTGTAAATATAAGAGCAATTCATCTTTAACCATAGTAAGTATTTGCAAAAGCAGTGTATTTATTAAATACAAGTAATAGATTCTCAAAACAAAAACAAGATAAGGTAAAATAGTTATCTGACCTTCAATGTGTGAACCAGAAGAATGTGGAGACATGCAAAACGACTTCTAAGGGAAGCAACATCCACAGGAGATTTCACACCAAGTAATAAGTCAATCAGTTCCTCATATCTGGAAGAACAAAACCAAGCATGTTCCTGTGCATTTGATTACATCAAAAGAAGGAATCAACTCCCATATATTAACAATTTTATAACAGCTCAAAAGTACAAGATGTTAATACAGACCTTTAAGATTTTGCTCAGTGTGTGGTACACTCCATGATGGCCAAACTCATCACTTGCCTAGATATCCATGGGCCATAGATAATTTTAGACTAAAACATAACTTTTATCACAAATACAAATATTTCGTGTGCCGATTAGATTTTGCTTCAATAATATACCTACCTCCAAAGTGTGCCTAATGAAGTTATAGATTAAATCCACTAGATCACCCTTGGCTCCTCCAACAAGAGAAGATGCTAGCTCCATTATCACAGACCTGTTAGAAAATCAGAATACGCATAAAAGAACGTCATCAATATATACACTACCAGGGGAAGAGAAAATTATTATTAGCATACTTTGAGACAGTTTTATCGAATCCCAAGTCCCATAGACCATAGTCCACAAGCAGCTCCTAATTCATACTCATACTTTGGAAGTTTATCAAAGTTGTGAAAATTTTTTTTGGATCAGAGTCATGAAAATTGGTTGTCCTGATTCATTAAGAGAAATGAGATTTTGATAAAAATTAAAAAAAAAACAAAGAAAACAGTTAGTCAATTTATTGCCCGAAGCAGACACCCTCACCGATGCATCCACAGTCCACTTACCGAGAATTATAAAGGGAAGACAAGGGACCAGAGAATAGAGCAAGTTGGTTACTTTTCATCACATTTTTTATGATTCAAATATAAAGCGAAACATAATTTTACACTGTACCTCTGTATGCCTATTTCTGAAGCACTTGGATTGCCATGTTCTTCATCAGTTAGATTATCAATATGACTTCCCAGCATCTCAAATTCACCTTCACCATTTATAATATGAAACCTCTTTAGCAATGAAGAAAAAATGTTTTGGGTTATGGAAGAATCAGTTATAGAAGCCAAGCAACCAATTGCATCCTGCAAAAATGAGAGCATAAATAGGTGAAATTTTGGACCTAGTTCAGACCCTTGAGATTTGTATTAAGTAAAAATGTCATGCAGATAAACTAACCCTGCACCTGAGTAGAACTAAGAAGGGAAAGTAGAAGAAAGTAAAAATGTCATGGAAAACCTTTAAATATGAGCACTTCTCATGTTGTGAATCAATAAATAAGTCTGCCAGAGCCTTAAGCATATCATTCGAACATAGCGCCAGCACCCTAATGTTTTTAGTCGCTGCTTTTTTCGTATATGAAGATACACTTCTGATCCCAAGCACAGTATCCTTAGCTTCGTTAATAATTGACTCATCAAGATTGTCTCTTGAGGTAAGAGCATTTCTGTTTTGATTAACAAGAACCTACAAAGGAAAAAGAAAACGATGAAATATATGACAGGAGACATGAATAAGACCACAATAATAAGCTAAATACATAAATAAATGATTGTGAAACAATGATGGAGATAAACCATAAATGAAAAACCAATAGCACCTCCCAGACCAAAAACAAATATTCACATATATGTTGTAATCAATAGCAAGACTGAAAAAAAAAAAATTACCTGTAAGGCAACAGCAATATTTTCATACATGGATGGGTCCTTCTTAATAAGAGTAATTAAGAGTTTAGCCAAAGGTCCAAAATTTTGGCGAGTATCAGTAGGATAGCGACAAAAGGCAGGTAGTAAACCCCACAGTTCCTGAGCATGAGCCTGTAGATCTTGACCAGTTATCGATTTCTTAACTGAAAATTGAAAATGAAATCAAATGAATTGAATAGATTGGTAAATTATACATGCCAAAATAAATTTTATTTATTTATTTAAAAAAAATTAAGAGCACAGAATGAGTGGAAATTAAACTGCCTCCAAGCCATGTAAGCAGGATTCAAATCCCATACCTCTTGTACCGTCCCAAGAGATTTTACTACTTAAACTGATTGGCACTCACAACATAAATTATAGTTGACAAAAGTTAAAGACAAATATGCAAATTTAATACAAGAAATGGTAATTATGTAGAGAGCAGTTCTGCTTCTGAATCCAACAGGACCAACGTAGACAGACGTGCACACAAAGCAATAAAATAAAATAAAACCCAAAAACAAAAACTTCAAATTTGACCATTTAATCCTATGTCACATTTCTAAAACTCAGTATCAAACCCAGACAGTGTGTCAAACCCAGACAGACCAAGATATTCAAACAGGACAAAGATATTATCAGTAACTATTGAAGAAAACTAGAAAAATGAATGAAAAATTATGGACTCCCATTCAAACTGAATAGGAATTGATTTGTTCTAGAATCCAAGAACTGATCACCACAATAAAAGGTGAAACTTCAACATATATTAGCACAGTTCTGAAACTTCTAATCAGCTGAAGAGAGAAGGTCAAAGTTTTCATCTGATGGGGCAGTCATAGGGATATGCATTCCCATCAATAGATTACTACTTACATAGTCCTCATCTGTGAAACTAAATCAGAATGAAAATGGGAGAGATCCAGCACAAGGAATCCACATATAACAGAAAAATCTAGGGTACAACAAAAAGCATGATTAGATGTTTCAACTTAACTTTTTTTAGATATTACAATACAATTGTGCTTCCAAAGTAATAAATGTTTGAAAAAAAGAGACAACAATGCCACATCATATTTATTCTTGCCAACACAATATCCTTGATAAAAATCATAGAAAGCAAGCAATAAATCCAACCTCCATCAGCCATTTTTGGCAACAGCGGGGCAATGCCTTCGCACAAAATCAACCATCTTGATTGAAATCAAATATGCATAACATAATGAGCTTTTAAATTTCTGAATTTAATATCTAAAACTCATAGAAAAGATTCTTTCAATGATTCAGCAGGAAATACCTTTACGACTTGCCCGCTGAAAAGTTTTTGCAAGAGGTACAATATGCTCCATATAATACCCTAGTGATGCTCCAATAACATGATTTTTTAGTATAGGAACCAACCAAACGTTTGAGCAAGTGAAATCATCAGCATTAAGGGAGATAGGTAAAAGGGTGAGTATCCTCTCTGGTCCCATTGCAATTACTGCAGATCCAATACAATGCTGAAGCTGCAGTAATAGAAAGAGATCAATCAATTTCAGTAGACATGATTGAAAGAGTAATTGTATCTGGCACAAGCTATAGAAATAGTAACTGGACCACTTGTCACATCTGCAGAAAACTCTAATCAGATAAATTGTCTAGATACAACATTTTTAGCTCCGTTAATCATAGATAATAATCGTTTTCTGTCCAACACTGTAAGTAATATTTTAAGAAGCTACAAGGTTTAAAGAAGCTCCGATTAACACTCACATGGTTTGCGGTAGCCATGTCCACACTAGCAAGAGTCAGCAAGTCCGCAAGTTTAAGCACAATTCTTTTCATAAATATATATGATATCTCTCCTGTAGCCCAGAAAGCATGATGATGAGAAGTAGTTCTAGATCTATTAGTAAATAAACAGTGGTTACAAGTGCAAAAAAAAAGGTAAGAACATAAATAAATAATTGAAAGTAAGATCAACTCTCAATCACCAAAATTCCAAAAAACAAAGGGCACTATCACAAGACAACCCACCTGACTTTAGATAAGATAAGCCCCAACATCATCAAAATGGTTAACCCAGAAGAAAATAATATTCTTTGTAAAATAAAATACATATAATCATTTTGAATTCGTTAATGAAATGACACTAGCAGTCATGACCTGGTAAGAGAATTAATTTACTGTAGCAAGGAAGCATGAACTGTGACAAAAGGAAAAAAATTCTTTTCACCAGATTGAAGACATTAAGACCCCTAATGCACCAATAGGATAAACTAAAAGACCAGAAATAAGCATTAAATCAAAAAAAAAAAAATTCAGATGACTGATTCTCAACATCCCAATTGCCCACCCAAAAAATAAAAAATTTGGTTCATGGACTCAATCAAACAAATAGAATGTCAGAACTCACAAGAATAGTATGGCAGTGTGTTCTGTACTAAAGCATATGGTCATTAGTAAACAGCATGAATGAAGTAAACAAAATAATCTAGAAAAGCTATCGAACAAAGTACATGCAGCAAATCAACAAAGTCCACTTACCAAGTTTGAGAAACAAAAGTGATATGACGGCCAAAATATGCTCGTTTGGAATACTATCAAAACCAATGGCATCCTCAAAGATAGCACATATAGATTTAATTGCTCTAGCTTCGTCATTCTCTTGATCTCCATCTTCAAATGATAGAATTTCATAAGTTTTTACATCTGCAAGTTGGCTGATCAGCTCCTTCACAAAAGCTGAAGACTGTAATGTGATGCTAGCCTCAGAAGTCAAAAGACCTAGATCAGATAATTTGCTTAGCGTCATTTATTTTTAAACATTCCTAAGGAAATAACAGCAGCACCAGAGAAGTATCATTCATTTCTCGAATGATTAAATGGTGCCATGATAACATGCATGTATAGACAATGTGTCGAACCTCGACTCAAGAGTATATGCACGTCAAGTTAGCACTCAGCCCATTGTTGGATCAAGTGGTCTCATTATTAACATACTTCTCAGATGGACCAACCAGTCCAAAACCAAATAATATATTAACTTCAAAGAACATCATAGTATGATGAAACATAGTAAATGATAATAAAAGAAATACTACAAAGTCAAGCCAATAACAAGTTTCATGCAGACTGAACAACAAAAAACAATACATCAACAAATTATTTAGTTGAAATAAATAAATAAATAAAATTTGAAAGCATGCATAATAGTGCCAAGTATATAAACTGCAAAAACAATATAAAAGCAGTTAAGAATCACTTTCAGCAACCAAATGCAAGAGAACTACTATTCCAAGCATGGCAAATTTACATTGCAAAAAAAATTGACAGTGTTTAACATAGAGCCTTTCTCATATCTAAATCCAGAGATAATGAAAAATACCTGCTAGAGCACCAAAAACTAGAGGAACATTCTTAGTCCACAATGATCTTGTTTCCCCATTCAGAAGCTTCTCCATACAGCTTTTTAACAATATTGTTGCAGTCATGACAGTGTCCACAGGGTTCCTCTTTTTTAAAGATACATATGAAGCAAGAGAAACTATAATGTTCTCCATCTCTGGAATAACAGCTTCAACCCTTGATGTTTCAACAAAAGCTTCAATGCCTTTAAAAATGTGCCTTGTAAGTGGTGAGAACTCAGAAGTCATAAGTTTGCAAAGCTCTGATAAAATCTTCAAACGGACTTTGACAGAGAGCTGAGGTACAATAAGATTAACTACATTTAACATGTAGAGAACCTCCAGATGATCAGGTTTCAACAACATTTCATCCTTTGATCCATCTACAGTTCCTGACGTACATAATGTGATTGCCAGAGGAATGTACTTTTCAAACAAGGAATTTATCAGTTTGCTTGCGGCCTTGATCACAGTTGAAGACTGAAAAGACTTGAGAACTTTTTCTAAACAATCTTGAGCACATCTTCTGACCTTCAGCGAGAGAGGGAAAAAAAATACATAAAGAACCATAAATCATTAACTCAAATTGATTTACCATCATATATGAAATCGTCAAATCCCCCTTGATTAAATATTATGTAAATAACTCTAAAGTCAAATTTGAGTCCAGATTTAACCACTACAATATGATTTGCAATCAATTTAAACACATACTGGTCACAATATCAGCATGCACCAAAGTTTTATACCTCAAGTCAATCAAAGCTAATGGCAGCTAAAGCATAAGTTTAACAAACCCAATAGGCCAACATGTAGCCCCTACCAAAGTAAACATAATTATACATCTTAGGAGAAAATAATCTTGCTTAACCACTTACCAATCCCAAAATTGAGAACATTCTGGATAAGCATTGGTGACATTGGATAGACCAATGCAGTAACACCACGCTCAGCATCATCAAAATGATCATGTATGGTTTAATAATTTGATACAAAGTATATCTTCAAATCAAGGGTAATGCTATCACTCCAGGCCAGAAATACTATCCTAACAGTGACTTTTAACCATGTTATGAGTTCTGCATTCCGCGTTAAAAGTTTAAACTATTACATTACAACTCACATAACTAATCATTACAAATTTCACGTCAAGTTCACCACAATTTGCTGAGTTCCAAAAAAAAAATTTACCCTGATAACATTACCACAGATTGAAAGTCATCACAATTTATCAGTAGATTTTTAAAAGAAATTCTTACCTTGGGACGCTTATCAATAGAGAACTTAAGCAAGGTCTCGAACCCCAATTTAACCGAGCCCCAATCCTCCAAATCACAAAAACTAACCAACAAAACTCCCAAACACTTGACCACGCACTTAACGGTCGCCACTCCCAGCGACCCATCTCTCTCTAAAACCCCCACCAACAATTCCACCGCCTCGCTCGCCTTTGATTCAGCAATTCCCTGCTCCGGAACCAGGGCCACCGCGATCGACAAAAACGTCAAGAGAGCAGAAACCTCAGTAGAGTCGAGGGTTGCGGATTCCAAGGAGGAAATCGCAGCAGCGAAATAGGCGGAGGCAATCAGAGGCAAGGACTCGGAAGTAAGGATGGAGCGCATGGCGGCGGCGGTTGCGACGAGGTGGCGGTGCTGGGGAGCGGCGGAGGTGGCGTAACGGTCCATGAGTTGTTGGCAGATGTCTGTGTCGGCTTTGAATTGGAGTTTTGCATTTTCGGTTTCTGTTTCCGTGGTGAGCTCATTGGATTGGTCCATTGTGAATTGGCAAATCGGGGTTTAGGGTTTAAGGTATTGAAGATTAAAGATGAAGAAAGGGTTTAATCTTTGAATGCTGTGAATGGTGAAGGAGATGCATGCATAAGCTTACTTGGGCTTGGGCCGATTCTTTGAGAGCTATGGCCCAACGTAATGGACTACCCATGCCTGCTATTGCGCCTTTTTTGCTGAAGAGATAGAATTTATTTATGCTGTGTTTATTTTTAGGAGTGTGAGTGAAGAGTGTAGACTCCTCCTACTCCAGTATTTACTTCACTAAATTGGGAAAGCATTAAGAATCTCACTCCGTGGATCTCACTCATTTTTGAAGTGAGGAGTGGAAGTGGGACTCCACTCCCACCTCTCCCTTTTTCTACCTTTTTTTTATAATTTAATTCAATTTAATGTTTTATAATTAATAAAATAAAATAAATAATATTATATTTATTTGAATAATATTATTATATTTAACTAAATAATAATTTGCATTGATT
>MKYO02030068.1:0-52659 GCA_002013955.2 Citrus medica | reverse complement strand
TTAATATTAATAATTAATAATAATAAAAAGTTTATTCTAAGAAAATATTAATTTTGTACTAAATAATATTATATTATTATTTTATATAATAATAAATTTAAATTTAATTATATTTAAATTTAATATAATTATATTAAAGAAAATAAAATAGCGTTTCATTTTATATTAAAATTACAATTAATAAAAAAATGCGATGTTCATAATTAAGAATATTAATAATTATTATAAATTTAAAAATATAATAAAATAAATATTTATTCATTAAATATATTTGTATTAGCTTTTTAATTAAAAAATATAATTCTTTAAAGAAGGATAAAATTATAATTTGAAACTATTTACTCTCAATCTAAGACAAAGTAAACACATAAATTGGATTCTGATCTCTATTTCATGTTTCCATTCCAGTGTAAGTAAACAATCTACTCCCACTCCCATTCCACACTCTTAATCCTAGGATTCTCACTTCTTAGGATTTTCATTTCAATCCAAAAAGTAAACGTTACCACAAGTGCGTTTATTTTTTGGATTGAAAAATCAGATATTAACAACATTTACTTTGCAAAATGAGGATAGAAATTGGAATCAAAATTATGGGAACCACTCGAATTTAGAATGTTAAATGAGAGATTGATTACCAAGGGAGGGTGGGAATCAATCTCCCAGTCTCTAGATTGACTATTTTACTCCCAACCATATCAAAAATATTGATTTTGTCTTAAGTTAAAAAAATTATTATGATTAATGAATATATTAATTATTATTATTATTATTGATAAAAAAATTTTTACAATTGATTAATATATTAATTATTATTAACAATAATTATTGATAATAATATTTTTTTGAATAAATAATCACAATAATTAAATTACAAAAGAATAATTATGACAATAGTTCATTAAGTACTTTTTAGTAATTTACTACAATCTAATTTATTCTGATTCTGATTCTTCATTCTTATTCCAGTCTATTTTGATTTTAATTCTAACCTATTTCGATTCTCGTTTATAAACGCAATATTAAATCTAAGAGTTCACATAACACATTATCATAGAAAACCATACAACATCTGTTGAGTACGTAAAAGCACCAGGTCGGCCACGCTACTATTTCCGCCCTGGTATGGCTCACCTCAACCAAATGGTGCCAGCAGAGCGTCGAGGCGAATGTGGCCCGACCAGAGATGAGTGCCCGACCAGAGACGAATGCCCGACCAGAAGTACATGCCGAGCAGATATCCGTCTCCTGAAAAAGCGGGAACACGATCCCACAGACTCATGGCGTTTGCGCTTTTCCCGGAACCGTTACGAGACATTTAATACCCCACGTTTACCCATGATGTAGCAGTTAAAGCTCCATCAATGACCACTACCCGAAAAGTGAGGGAGGAGGACTGAAGGGGAACGTGGAATAATGGCTATAAAAGGAGGAAAAACCGATGAAGAGAGGGATAGACAAAAATTAAGAGGGAAAACGCTGCCAAATTGCAATCAGACCTTTTCTCTTACGAACTTCAAAACAAGTTAAAAACCCTTCTTGAATCCGAATTATATTGTTTTCCCGTAAACACCTTGTGCTAACTTAGGCATCGGAGGGTTTACGCCGGCAAAACCACCGGCGTACTCTGACCTGTCTGTGTGTGCAGGAACCTCTGGAGAAGAAGCTTTACGAGGAGAGATCCTGGTCGTGGTGAAGTTGATCGAGCAGAGACCCTGAACGAGGACAACCAGAATCTCGCATCAGCATTGTTTTCCCGTCCAGCAAGGGAAAGGAAGGTGATTTCACCCCAGTGATCCGAGCAATAGCTGATAACACAAACGTTGGTGAAAGAATCTGGTCGGTCAGAAAGCGAACGAATTTGAGCATCAACAACATCATTGAAAAATCTCTTCCTAAATGTCAAGGGAATCTTTTTGTATGTGATAAATTTAGAAAACTGGCAAAACTGGCAAAAAGGCACGTGTGATAAATTCAGAAACATAGTTGCATAGGGCTTTAATTAATAGGTCTTCCTATCATGCATTTGGTGTATTCATGATTAATTTTGACATGACATGTAGCCAATTAAATTGTTACATGTGTGCAATAATGATGTTAAAGTAACATACTATTCTAATTGAATTCACAACAATACGTCTTTATGTGTTAGTGTTCCAAGTTGCTTACATTTTGTCACAAGTTCTGTAATTGGTCTCTTATAGTCTTATTATCACAATTGTTGCTCATTAATATTCCTAATAATATACCCATGTCACAAGTACTGTAGTTAGGCTATTGTTGTATTGACTACTAAACACTAAAATTTTTAGTTTCAGTGTTTCACCACATAACACCAAAACGTTTTCCAAGGTGCTCACATTATCACCAATATTGTACGCATAATAGTTTCTACCATGCCACGGAGAAACTACTCTTAACTCCTCCCCAATCAATTGATCCATATTGTAGAAACCCATTCACCATTCAAAAATCTGTATTCACTCTACTGTTGTTCAAACCCCATTTATTGAGCCATTATGGTATTCATGTCGTGTTGCCATCTCATTGTAGCTTCTACCGTTCAAATCTCATTGTCATTTTATACTACCAAATCTCTTCGTCATATGCCAAGAAAATTGTGGCATCTTTTTTATTGTTGTATGTTATGAATTTAATTTAAAAAATAAGAGTGTCTAAGCATTTTTTAGTGTCTGAGCATTTTTTATGGTTGTAGCAAATATTTATTTTGTCTTAATTTTTTAATGTTATTCTATGTTGGTTTGACTTAATTAGTTGTGAATAACTATGTTTTGTGTTATTTTTTAGGTAGCAGCTTTGAAATTCCCCAAATTGAACCATAAATGAATCTTATGCTATACAATCTGTTCACATTGTTGGATCCATCTGCAATAATCTTTATCATCTAGTGCTAATGGACTCCATGCTGTCAATAATGCCCCTTTTCATAATTGAGATCTAAATGGTCATTTTCTTCAGTTGAAATTATTTGGCAACAGTTATTATTCTGATGTCTGAAGCTTGACCTGTTTAATTTGAGGTTTTCTTTATTGATTTTTGAAAGGATTTTTGCTTTGCAATACATTTGTGCTGTGATTGATGCGTGTGAATTTTTAGGTGTTATGTTGTTTAGTCTGGTGGTTCCTTCGGATAAATAATATTATCCAATTGTTATTTGGTTCTATTTCCTTTTTCTTCCTCCCCCCAAAATACGTGCTAAAGTTGTTTCTCATGCATCTATAGAGATCTTGTTATTGTAACAGAAAATGAACATATTGTATTTAGGCTAATGGAACTTAAAATTACTTTATCATGATTTTATGTTGGTGTTTTTCCTCCATTTGGACATTGTTTTTTATTGTATAAATGCCAAATGTTTTGCAATTCATATAAAGTTCATTTTTTGAAATTGTGTGATTGTAATTCCAAGTCATCTCAACGGCTCACCATGAATATATGTCACTTCAAGAACAACTAATTTTCATGGTTCAGTAGTTGATGGTTCAACTGAGAGACTGATATTTGTGGTGAGAACACAACAATTTCTAGAACTGAGTAACTTCATGAACATTAAACATTGATTCCACAATCCATAGAGAGCACAAAAGACCACACATAAGATTTCGGTTAAGTGCATACATAATCCAATAAACTTGCAACTGAGATATAAGTTAAAACATGGAAACATGATTATAAAGCAGAAAATCTAAATTATACTGAAATCCAACCATAGAGCCATTCTTTTTTACAGTTCCATTAAGCATATGCCATCTATTCGTGTGATAAGTATATGGTCTTTTACGCTTCAGGGGTAAAATTGACCTTTTATGAATTTTCCGTTACATATTAACTGAGTTTTAATGGAATGGTGGGAAAATGCTAACAGTTTAAACGTTTGGTGGTAAATTGATGGTTTTACCAAACTGTGGTACTGACATGATGTGTCATAATATCTTTGGTGGGAAAATGATAATATCCCTATGATTTTTTATGTAACTTATAAAAAAATAATAATTTTTTTAGGCACTTAGTTCTTCAAGTAAACCGTTCGTAAAAAAATCCATGTTAAACACTAGGGTTTACTACCAAATGCAGTCAAACATGTGCTAATTTGTAAGCATACCACTCTTCAACACTAGGCAATAACGTCTTAAACTGCTTCGTTGAAGATATGGAGAAAGAAAAATATTAAATTTCTAGATTATCATACCCTTCTATAGTGACCAAATGCTCCAAGTATCGGGAAAGCCATTAATATTTGTCACATGCAAAAGTGAGGTAACAATATTAAAAAAGTAACAGACCTCATATAGATGAACGACATACTTTTGGGATGCAAGGACGAAGTATTTATAGAATATATATTGAATGTGCAAGAATGTTCAGAGAGTAGAGTTCACTTATTGATCGAGTCTCAGTAAGTTAGTTACTCGGTTTGGTATATTTTTCCAGTTGAGTTAAATTTCATCAGGTACCTCTCTTTATTCATTACACACTTTATAATTTGATATGATCAGGTTGGTTTGATACAGCAAGCTGTTTACTTTGATTTTTGATTTTTTACTTTTTCTAAAATCTACTTCAACAATAGAGTTGTAGTACTGATTATGAAGGGAAAAAATATTTTTTTGGTTATGATTATGGACAAAAGATATTATGTATTTGGTACATTAACAAATGCATGATAAGTCCAACTCTTAATTAGAGCAAGAGATATTTATAATACATTCTTCATTTGTTGGCGTATAAATGACTAAATAATGGGTATCGTTTGGTATATATCATATATACATGGTTTAATGGCACAAATTCGGCAAATAGAAGGAAAAAAATAGGTTAAAATAAATTAAGGATGAATAATGTGTTTAGTGATAACAATTCTTATACATGTCAATATCAAGGGTTAAGTAAAGGTTGTCATTCTCTATTTTGTACATAAATTAAAAGACAATTACCACATCAAAATTTAATGAAACCATAGATAGTTTCAAATTACATGAGTTGATAATTAATATTTCTATAAACCTACATGTCATTGAGGAGAGAACTGAAATATTAACAACAACGAATACTAGTGACAATTCCCATATGTATCGAAATGTAAATCTACAACAGTCTCAATCAAATAACCATTAAAAATTATAATTTGCTCAAATTATACCACACATTTTCTATTGTATAAGTTTCTTATTCATACAATATACATACCTTAGAACAATGAGAAATCTCCAATATAAACTTTTTCTAAAAATTAGTGCCTTGCATGAAATGACTCAAGTTACTACCTTTGATCTTGCATATTGTCTAGGTTATATATGAACATAGTATTATTGACAAATAGTTCAAAATTGTCACATTAAAATTATTATGTAAAATATTCACCAAAAATTGCGAAGGCAAGTATTAGTTCACTTTTGAATTTGGCAAATTGCATTTCTCTTAGTATGTTAATATTTCAGTCATGGTTGCAATAATCTACAACATAAATTTTATAAAAGATACTTGAGATGGCTGTTGTGCAAATTTTAATGAACTCGCAAGCGCACGAATCTATTGTAGTATAGATCAATAGTGACGAGTGTCGATCCCACGAGGAGGTGGATTTTAATTGTGGATAGAATTAATTTTGTAAATGGGTGGTTGGATTTGTAGTGGAAGTGATTCAAATTATCCTAAAAATTGGAATTGAAATGGCGAGAAGAAATTAAAGTATAAATCTATTAATTTGACGTACTTGGGTATCTGGATCCGTATCAACATGCATCATGGGCTAAATAATCCGTATTAATACCAATTAAATCATGAGGGGGGAATCCACACCTCATGAACCACGCTCTAATCAATATGGTGTTAAGGGCTTACCGTGCCAAATAATAATAACCTTATACTAGAGAGCCGGTGTAACCAAGGCGGTATCTAGACAAGACTATTATTATTTGTCGACGATAAGTCAAATCATCCACAAAAATTAGAGGGGAAAAGAAAATAAATTTACCAATAAAGCCCATGACACATGTTGAGACTTCACCTTCAACCCAAGCTTGAAATACGTGAATAGTACCGTACATGTGAATAGTGCCATTTTTCCTTTTATACTCCTCCTAAGGTTTTCGACCGTCCTGAGTTCAAAAGTGATGTCGGTTTTGCCGTCTGATCTCTCCTTTATTATAAAATGATTATAATGCCCCTAAAATACATAAAATACTTAATTAAAATAAAACACATGTAATTAAATCACAAGAAGGTTAAATACATAAAAGTAAGGATTGTTAGTAAGACTTGAAATGTAAAATGACGGTTTTCTCCTTTATAAATATACATTTTCTAACACTCAACAATGGCATATGTATAATAGAAGGATAACAGACGCAATGCACCTCGTTGTGAATCCACCTCGTCGGGTTTAAAAATAACATTCCAACTTGACACACAAAATTCATCTCTAATTCAACAAGCCTCTCCCTAAATATACTAAATGGACCACTTTTTTAACTCATTTTCTGAATAATATTATTGATCTTGCACATTACTAAAAAACAAAGTTATTAATAAAAGATATAAGATAAAAATGTTGAAAATTTTCACTCTTTGTCTAGATTATTGTCCAATGTATATGTAAAATATGCAATTCGTTGTCTAATAACAGTGTTGTCACCACAAATGATCTAGCTCTATAAAGTCCAGACGATGCAGTAAAGTGCACTTCCTCTAAACATGACATTGCTAATACTTTAGGAAAATTTACTTCAAAACTCCTATCAATACTATTTACAAGCGAGTCCAGCAGAGTATTGATTTGTGAAACATTATCTTAAACCTAATGGTAAATTATAAAACAAACACCGACTTATTATAGGGTCCATCTCATTTTAGTGGACCAAAATGCCCAAAGTCCAAATAGATTTACTAAATGTTAATTATTAGAAAGTTTTGAACTTAGAAGAAATTAACCAAAAGAAAATATATAAAAGCAAGTGAAAGCCACTACCATAGATAATATGTTCGTGCAGAAGAAGCTGCAAGAGAGAGAAAGGACAGTAGAGGTTTTTAATTTGGAAATAGTGATTTCAATCTTTGATTAGATGATTGGAAGACAATTTTAACTCTGTTTTCTCTCAAATTTTAAGAGTAAGTTTCTGGCATTGCCCTCTATAATCTACTGATGTTGATTTTTATTTTATCTTTTTATTTGCGATTATTTGAGATACATATTTGTTAGAAAGAGACGTATTAGACTGTTACAGTAAGTTAAAAATATTGAGATTCTTAATTTTATTAGCCTCTAGTATTATCTACATAAATATTTGTTCTATAACATAACCCTATTAATATAATGGAAGATTTTATCAGACTACGATCATGTGATTTTTCCTACTTTGAGTTTTTCACATTTATTTGTGGTACACATCCTATTTTAATCACAGAAAGAAGGAAAGAGTTTTGTTTCCGCTTAATTTGCAGCTGCTTGTGAGAGTCCCTTATAAACACTTGAGAGTGTTTGGTTATATAGTATATGTTCACATCCCTAAAGATGAGAGATTGAAGCTTGATGATAAAGCCAAATAATACATTTTCTTAGGTTGTGGGCATGAAGAATTTGGGTACAAATTATAGGATCCAATGGCAAGAAAATTGATTAGAAGTAGAGATGTTGTATTTCTTGAAGATTAAATAGTTGGTGATACAAAAAAGAGTGATGAATCTCAATCATCTCTAGAGATTTCTATTATTCCAACTCTAGTTTCTCCACCTATAGTTTATTATAATCATGAGGGAGCTAGAGAGGATTATAATGATGGTCCAGCAAAAGCAGTTAAGCAAGTACCTCCAAAACCACATGTACTACCAGTTGAGCCAGAATTAAGAAGATCCACTAGAGAACGACGATCTTCACTATATATCATCTACAAGAGTATGTAATGTTTACAGATGGAGGGGACCCATAATGTTTTGAAGAAGCTATGTCTCATTAGCATAAAAATGAGTGGTTTAAAGCTATGCAAAAGGAGATGAAATTGTTGAATGAGAACCACACTTATGACTTAGTAAAGCTTTCTAAGGGAAAGAGGGTACTGAAGAACAAGTGGGTTTATAGGTTGACGACTGAAAATAACTCACAACAGTGGTACAAGGCTAGATTAGTTGTGAAAGATATCTATAAGAAGAAATGTGTTGATTTTAAAGAAATATTTTCTCCTGTGGTGAAAATGTCTTCTATCCAAATTGTTATAGGATTAGTAGCTAGTTTGAACTTGGAGACTGAACAGCTTGATGTAATGACAACTTTCTTATATGGTGACTTAGAGGATGAAATATACATGGAGCAACCTAAAATGTTCAGTGTCAAAGGCAAAGACAATGGTATAAGAAGTTTGATTCTTTTATGGAGAATTATGGATTTGGTAAGACTATGTGTGACCATCCCATTTTAGTGGACCAAAATACCTAAAGGCCAAATAAGTTTGTTTGATGTGTAATTATTAGAAAGTTTTAGACTTACATGAAATTAACCAAAAGAAATATATAAAAGCAAGTGAAAGTTGCTGCTCTAGTTAATGTGTGCGTGCAGAAGAAGAGGGGGAGAGAGAGAAAAGACAGTGGAGATTTTAATTTGTAAATAGTGATTTCAATTTTTGATTGGACAATCAGAAGACAATTTTAACTCTGTTTTTTTTTCAAATTTTGAAGGTAAGTTCTTGGCATCGCCCTCTATAATAATCCTACTGATCTTTATTTTTATTTATCTCATCACTGGCTGTTATTTGAGATACCTATTTATTAGAGAGATGGTTATTAGGCTGTTACAGTAAGTCAAGAATATTAAGATTATTGATGTTATTAGCCTCTAGTATTATTTAGAGAAGAATTTGTGTTGTAATCCCATTAATATAGTGAAAGATTTTATTGGACTACGATCTTGTAGTTTTTCCCACTTTAGTTTTTCTAAGTAAAAATCTGTGTCTTTTGTGATTTTTTTTTTTCAGATTGTGTTGGTTTATTTTCTGCCTATTTATTTATGATACACATTCTATTTTAATGACACAAAGAGAGAAAGAGTTTTGTTTCCGCTTAATTTACAGTGGCTTGTGATGGTCCTTTTCCCCACACTTACATATATTATATACTACAATGATCCTCAGCAATGATAACAAAAGAAACATTAGTCATTTGTCACCATCATTGAGTATTTTTTCTTCTCTTCTATCGGTTGATGAATATGTAACTTCACACTCTGCTTTGAGGCCACAAATGGACTTGCTCTAAAGGGTGATGTGGGTGAGCTATAGTTTTTTTTTAAACTAAGAATTGACATTTCCCTATCTTGTCGATGTTATATGTGAATGCGCTCAGCAAAAGAATAGATTTTGAAACATTATCTTTAACTTGAAAAATAAAAATGACTTAGTTACATATCAAATCACTATTTATATATGACCAAATAACCAAAATTGACTAAATGGCATCTCAACGAACACGTTGTGCTTATCATCCACATTTTGACATTCTAATTCAGTTATTTTCTTGTCAATTCAAATCTTATTACAATTAAGATCAATTGAAATTTCTCTTTGATCCCCTTTAACATCTCTCTATTTGGTAGGTTTACCATACATTTCTGATCTCTTTTCACAAATGTGTTGCAATCACAATGAGATTTTGATGGACCCTATGACTTAACCACTAATACGATGTCATATAAAAATTTATTTTGAGATTCTACACGAGCAATTAGCACCTCTATATGCGCACACAACCCTTTAATATCCTCTACATGTGAATCAAGTTTCTTAATCACAAAAAATGGTTGATGCTATTGTTTCCTTTCACTGTGGATATTCACTGCATTGGTTGAGCATATATTCAGACTAGTGCCTACAGATATCACTTAAATTTTATATTGTTTGTCAATAAACCTCCTAATAAACTCAAGTTGCTCGTCTTAGAAGAGAAATTATACTAAATACATAATAAGTCAACAAACTTGAAGGCGTCTAATAATTAATAACTCGTTGCCAAAAAAAGTATAATAAAAGTTTTCCTTGCTTAGCTGGAAATAGCTTGTACTTCACTATTTTTTTTTTCATTATTGCAACTTGTAACTTATTGTTATTTTTAATTATTATAACTAGTAACTTATATTATTATTTTTAATTATTACGAGTACTTAAATTAGTTTGATTCGGTCATAGCACGTAATTATATATATATGAAGTACAACTAACTAATATTGTTTTAATTAGTGGACTACGGACCACGATAATCAAGGCTCTTAATTTCTTAATCTTTGTGACAAATTGACACATATATTTAAAATATTCAAGGCTCAGATTTAATTTATTTACAATTTTCCTAGTTAGTCATCAAAAAGCAAAAGCTTTCAAACTACTAAAATTAGTAATTAATGAAAATTAACTCAATGCCAATCACATCTTTCTCCTTCTTTCTTCTTCACACAATTATCCAAGAAAAAAATAAAAAATGATTCTAAAAAAAATTAATCAGGTAAAAAATTTTCTCCTTTGCTGTCGTTTTTTCCCCTCATCTATATACCATTTTTGTATTTTAAATGAATATAAGAACTAAAAAAAATTAAATTTCTTCTCCCACTTTTCCTCTTTCTTCTTCTCATAATTAAATCCTAATAATTAGAAAAAAAAATTAAGTTTTCAAAACAAAATGACCAGTCAATTTCTATTATAATCAAGGTGTCATAAGATCTAACAAATAATGGAAGATGGAGAATCAATTCAAATAAAAAGGAAAAGATGACTAATTTTTTCTTTTCTTGAAATTTTTTCTTTTCTTGAAATTTTTTCACGTCATTATTTTTCTTTCCCAAGATTTGTTACTAAAATTTAATTCACGTATATGCAAAGAAAATAGAGAAAGAAGGAAAATTGCACTTTATGGGGAGTGATGAAACTTTCCTTTCATAATGTTTTAAAAGATTATCCCATATTTTCTTAAAGTAATGCATTATATAAAGAGAAAAAAGCAGAGAGAAAGAGAGAGAGTCCTATTCAGGTGTTGACGTCAAACATACACTTCCATATATTAGAGGAAAAATATACCCTATATTGAATACGTGTTTTATTTGTCTTTTACATTTTTTCTTACTTTAATAATTTAAGCGATTCCTTATTAGATAAATGATTCACACACACACACTTGGATAGTTCTCTTCTACAAACGCATTGTTTACAATATTTTAAACGTGAAATATTCATTTACAGCACTGTAAACAAGCGCATATGAAAATTTGTGTAGACATTTGCACTTGATAATGTTTATATATCTGATAGATGAATTTGTTTTTTAATTTTAAATGTACAGATGGTAAGATCCACCATGTGTAGATTATATGAAAAATCGGATGGCTTTAATTGAGATACTATACTTTGACTAAAGTGTAAGATCTTTATTAGAAAGCACTCTCTTTATGTATGTATGTATGTGTGTGTGTGTGTGTAGCCCTTCTCTAGTGCGATGAGCTTATTTTTTTTATGCAGACACGCTGAACTAGTTTTTAACTCTCTTAAATTATACAACTTTATAACTTATTGAAAACTAACTCTTTTAAACTGCATAGTTTAGGAGCGTGTCTGCATTAAAAAAGAAAATAAAGGTGCCCACACCTGAAAATGACTACATATATATATATATATAGCTTTTAAGTTCACGCATGTGATAATTTCTATTAATAGCTAATTTAACTAATATAATTTCGTAAACCCTAATTTCTTTTAATTTTTCAAATTACTATATCTTCTTATACTTTACTTTTGTAATTATAGAAGAAATTAATTTATAATACTTAATAGAGGATGATGAAGTATCAAATCCTTTTTTATGATTATGGCAATAACGATCGATAAAACCTTCCAAAAAGAGAGAGAGATTGTAGTGATTTTTAGAGTTTTTATTTCACTTTTTAAAATAAATTTTGTAAGTTTTATTTGGTGGGTGCTTGGAGAAAAGATAAAAATTATAATAGCAGTAAATTTGAGATTAGGTGAAGTATGTTGAGAGATAACGATTAGCTTAAAATTTTTAATAGGGTTAACTGAAAAGTGGGGCTTGGTATGATATCCTAAGGGAGGTTAAATATCACCACTCAATCTACAAAATAGCTGAGAAAATAACTTCGGCTTAAACTTCCGCAAATATCCTCGTGACTTCAGCAATTTTTTAACAATATTAAGGTTGTGGTGGTAAAATGATAAGTGCTAAAATATTAAGTAGTAAAATGTAATAATTAGAAAGTCTTGGTGATAAATTGATATGTCAAGAAATCTCTAGTGAGTAGTTGATAAAATCCCTTTATATTAAATTGGGTACAATTGTAATGAATGATTTTCACCCTTGCAAAGATCAATAAAATATAATAAAATATTTCCTATAAATAGGATCAGTCCTATTTGCTCTTTCCCATTTTGATGACATTTATAAGAAAATTCTACATAAAACAATCAAATGGAATCATTAGTGGACTACTAATTTTAGCGATTCTTAATTTCTGTCATTTGTTAATTTCATTCAAAAAGACTGGAAAAGTTATAACCAACCAAGATAGCTCTATGAAAACTACTTCAACCAATTACAAAAGAAAAACATGTAATGCCATAGCTGCATTCAGTCAATTTGATAATACACAACATCATCTCAATTATTTTTTAAAAAATGAAATCAAACAGCTGAGTAACATTCTTCCAAAATGATCACCCAAAGATTAACTAACTATTTCATTAAAAATAAGTTTTGAACATTCATATGAATAATACCCAAAACGCATCACAAAGTTTGTCAGACACAAAGAAAGTAGCAAAGTTCGTTGATTAGTATATAAGTAAATGTTGCAAAAAGAAGAAGAGGCCCATGTCAAGTGCTTGCCCAACAAGAAATTAATGAGAAATTCAAGAACTTGATGAGAGAAGTAAAGTGAGGAGGGATTCCATGATGCCCGAAAAAAATAAAGATGAGATTATGTGGGGTAAACGTTTACCGGTGAGTTTTGGAATATGTATGAAAAATAAATTATAAAATAGGAATATTTTTAGTATTATAAATTAATTTTATTCAGATTTTTCTATTTAGTAAAAGCTGAAAAATTGACTTATTTTATCAAGTCAAAATTATCTAAAAAGTTCTATTAAGTTATAAAAATAAACATCTCTAGTTAAATTAATTAATTAAGTTAAATTATTTTAAGTTATTAAATTAAAAAATAAATGCCATCATAGTTTTTATTATTATTATTATTATTATTATTATTATTATTAATTGGCCAAAGAGAAATTTTACTGATCATATGACCGCAGTCACTCATGTCGAAGTAATAATAAGGATGAAAATATTTGGTGTTTAAAGGATGTTGATGTGATTAGACACATCTACTACCATCTCTATTTTTACCATGGTCGGCTTTGGTTTCTCTTTTGAGCTCATTAGATTGGTCCTTAGCGATCGATTTGGCAAATTAGGATTGAGGTTCAATGGTATTTAAGATTGAAAGAAGAGCAAAGGGTTTAATGTTTGGGCTTGGCCGATTCTTTGAGAGATATGGCCCAACGTGAATAATCTAAGTACTGTAACACTACACAGGACACATGTCAAGTCTCTCTCGTACCATCAAACTAAGACCGAAACGTAAATGTTAACGGCTAAGAAAATATGTACCTTGTAGCCAATATTATGTCGTCACGAGGACCTTTGTGCAACAATGCACTTTATATTAGGGGTGGGCAATTTCAGATTCGGATGAATCCGATCAGATTTTAGATAATTTGGATTGAAAAAAAATTCATCTGAATTTAATCCGACTTTAAATTCATCTGAATTTAATCCGACTTTAAATTCAATTCGAATCTAATCTGAATTATTCGGATCAGATTCGGATCAGATGAAAATTTCGAATTACTTGAATTCGGATTCGATCGGATGAGTTTAGATTTTAGATTATATTTCAGATTCATATTATATTTTGGATTCAGATTAATTTGGATTGAAATTGGATTTGGACATTTTTAACAATTCTCACAAAAAAATTTATGAAATATATAATTAATGAAAACTTACTAACCATTAAAAAAAAAACCAAAACAAGTTGACAAATGACAATGTATTATTTCCTTGACAATATGGCATTGACATATACCAAGAAAACAAGCCGATACAAAGTTTCCATTTACAAAAATAAACAAATATAATCCATTAAAATGAAAACATTTAAATAATCAAATTTAATAATCTATAATCAACGGCCCATTTATATTCTGCTATGCATTCATTTTATACAAACACTCCCATTTTATTTAATTAGTAATCCTCTTACAAGCTAGGTGCATAAACATTACTCCAAGTCCAAGCCTCCAAATAAGCAACACAAAATAAACATTGCTCCAACTCTCCAAAGTCCAAATGAATAACACAAAATAAACTTTGCTCCAACTCCAAGTCTCCAAGTAAACAACACAAAATAAACATTACTCCAAGTCTCCAAACAAACAACACAAAATAACCAATCAAACATTACTCAAAGTCTCCAAATAAATAAACAACACAAAATCACAAAATAAATATTATCATTATATCATCCAACAATAAAATAAACCAAAATAAAAATTGTCATCCAAAAACATTTAGTCATTTAGCTTATTCTTTTAATTTTCAGTTTTTTTTAGTTTACAGTGCAAATCCGATCGGATGATTCGGGTTGATCCAAATCTGATCCGATCCAAACCAAATCCAATTGGATCGTACAAATTTCATCCAATCGGATTTGCCTTCAAATCCGAATCCGATCCGATGTCCACTCCTACTTTATTTTTTTCTTAAGATATCGTTTTTATTATTATATTTTCGCACAAATATCTATCGATGTATACTCCACAAGTCTAAAACCCTTGGGTAAGAATGACAAAATGCAACATTGGGCTCAGTTTTTTCAAATCCAGGCCCAATCTCTTTAGAGAGAAAGTATAAAGGTTGGGCTTGGGTCAGAACCATTTCAGGCCTAGGTTGAGCTTAGACTTTTACTTATTTTTTTAAAAATTTTAAATTATTATAAACATGAAATAAATAAATAGTTAACAAGTTGTTATAATTAATTATGAATTAAAAATAAATAAATATTTCAAAATAAAATAATAAATAAAGAAAATAAAGAAAAAAGATTTAGAGATTTAATTTTTTAATTGTGGATTCTCTAATTCAAGCACCCTTTTAATTAATTAACACTTAAAAGAGAGTTTAATATTATAATTTTAGGTTTTTTTAATTCATTATTGATATACATGAATTAGGACTTTAAACTTTCTTTTATTCAAATTTTCATTATTTTTAAATTTGAATTTATTATTTGAATTTATAATTTATTTTTTAAAAAATAGAGAACTTAAGCCTGTCTTAGACCTTTTTCCCTTAAGCCATCATCCAAACCCTTTATAAGGAGGCCTGGGCCAAAGTCTGTGGTAATAAGCTGGGCCGGTCGGAGGTTTTTTGCCGTCCCTATCCTTAGGCTGTGTTTTAAATATAACATTATATGATTTTATAACATTGCTCACATTAATTTATTACTAAGAGTGTGCTTGGAAAATTTTGGGAGCTCATTGTGGTGCATTATAATGCGCCATTTAGGCTTATCCTCGGTTTTATTATTATACAAATATGAGGTTCTCTTGAGTTTAGATGTTTTGGAAGAGATATGAGTTTAGAAGAAATCGGTTAGAATATACAAGGAAAAAGAATTTCATTTCATATTTAGTCTCTCAAAAATAATTATTGGTGGCGAGAGAGTATTCTTTGGAGATAAATTATTGAATTTTTTTTAAAGGAATATTAGGGAAGTTAAAAGGACATGTTATGACAAAAATAAATAAATACATTTTGACCGTTTAACATTATAACTGGCCATGTCGTTAGATTCTTCAAACCTAAGAAGACTAAGATTAGGGGAGTAACTTACAACTTTCTTATGTTGTGGTGGCCAACTAAAATTCCAAATCCTAAGTGCTAACTCCAAAAACTATCACCATGTTCTTTTCTTCTGTCGTCGGCCAAGTCAAATTGTTTTAATTCTAATTTTTCTCTTAATTTTTTTTCAATCGTAAGAAATCATTAACAATTATTTATATTCTAGATTCTAGAAGGAATAGAATTGTAGCCTTTCCTATTTAACACAAACATATCCACAACGTAGGATTTAAAAAAAAAATCCAAAGATTTAGAGAAGACATAAAAGCTTGGCCACTGCTAATAGATTTTTCACCAAGAGAAACAATGGACTCTTCTGAAGTTAAAGTACCTGCGGATATCGTGTACGAAATTTTTATAAGATTGCCCGTAAAATCACTTATGCGTTTCCGATCAATCTCCAAGAGCTGGCGTGACATAATTGACGGCAGCCTTCGTTTTGCTAACATGCATATGTCCACACGACTGGCTGCTGCTGACGAACCTCAACCTCTACCGCTGTGCAATTATATTGACGCTTTCGATCGAAAACGCCGAGCGGCATTAACATTCGACTGTAATATTATCAAGGAAAGTGACTGTCCATCTCCAATCTTGGATTACTCAAAGAGAGACCATTACTATGTTTTTTGTTGAATTTGTTGCTTATGGTTTATTATTGCTTCAAGATTGTTAGGCTGGTAGGAACAAACTCTTTTTGTGCAATCCTCTAAGAGGAGAAGTTTTAGAGCTGCCAAAGCCATTACAAGATTGTTCCAAGGACTTTCTGATACGCTCTTAAGTCGTGAAACAGAGCAATATAAAAAATTATCACTACTTCGAGCGAGTACTTGCTCTAGAGGAAAGAACTTGAAGTTGAGAAATGAGAAAGAAGAAAAGAGGAAGAGTCAGAGAGAGAAAGAAAAGTGATCCATTCATTTCCTGCCTTCCAAAATGATCCAATCTAACAATACATACAGACAATCGAAAATAACCAATTTTGACAACGCAATAGAAAATGACAAAAAGGAATCTAAAACAAATGCAGCCAATCACAATACTTCCACGGATCATCCTAAACGACGTAGTCTCTTAGCCAGTCTGGAAGTTTCTTGTTTCGTTTGGGCCGTTGATTACCTTGCATTGGCTGATGGTGAACTTCCTCCCTGGGTTGATTGACTGTGGAGTCTCGGTTGAGCTTTTCCACTCGCGTCCCCTCTGATGGCTCCAATTTGATGTATAAATTCGTATAATTCCCTCCATCTCGAAAACACAACTTGTCCTCAAGGTGAAATGCTGGATAGAGCTTACAAAAGATGTCAAAGTTTTCCCAAGACGAATTCTCCGGTGAACTGTTGGTCCATTGAACTAACACTTGAGGCATTGGCTTCCCTTGTTGCAACACTAGTCGGGAAGCACAAATGGCAGCTGGTAGCAAAAGAGGATGGTTATCCACACTCAACTATGGTAAAGGATGTGAAATAGCAGGGTTGTTGCCATGATAAGGCTTAAGGACAGAGATGTGAAATACTGAGTGGATTTTCGAAGTACTAGGGAGCTCTAATTTGTAAGCTACAGAACCCACTCTAGCAAGTACACTAAATGGCCCATAGTATCGCTTGGCCAACTTCTGACAGGCGCGAAAAGCTATAGTGGTCTGTCGATATGGTTGTAATTTAACCAGAACTTTATCCTCTACTTTAAAGTGAGCTTCACGGCGATGGGCATTAGCTTTCTGAGCCATTCGATGTTGTGCTTGCCTCAAATTAGCTTTTAAAGATTGGAGAAGAGTACTACATTCAAGGAGAATGTCCTCCAAAACTTGGATCGAAGTAGAGCCCTTAGCATAAGGAGGAATAGTTGGAGGCAATCGGCCAAATAAAGCTTGATAGGGAGACATCTTCAAGCCACTGTGGAAATGAGAATTATAACTAAATTCTGCCCAACTCAGTAAGGAAACCCATTTCCTTGGTTTGTCTTGAGTGAAAGCTCATAAATATTGCTCCAATCCTCGATTCACCACTTCCGTTTGACCATCTGTTTGAGGGTGGTATGTCGTGCTATGACAAAGAGTTGTGCCACTTAAGAGGAATAATTGTTTCCAAAAATTGCTCAAGCACACTGGGTCTCGATCGGATATAATTGAACTTGGAAAACCATGTATTTTAATGACCATGTCCATAAAGAGTTCAGCTGTCTTGAGGGCAGTAAATTGGCAGGGTAACGGACCAAAATGGGTAAATTTTATAAGACGATCGACAACAACCAATATGACCGAGAAACCTTGTGATAACGGAAGACCTGTAACGAAATCCATTATGACCTCATCCCAAACCATATTAGGTTTCGGCAATGGTTGAAGAAGACCAGCAGGGGCTTGAGTTGAATACTTAGTTTGCTGGCATATTAAACACTCTCGGATAAACCTTTCCACATCATGACGCATCTTGGGCCAATAGAATGTTGAAGATAATCTGATTAAGGTTCTAGTGACACCCACATGACCTGCTAGTGGCGTAGAATGAATTCTTGCAACAGTACAACCTTTAAAGAGGAGGTAGGACTGATGTAATAACGCTATTGGTGGAGAAGAAATCTGTTTTGAACTGAGAAGTCGGCTGACAGTTTGCTTTGTAAAAGTTGTTGGTAAAGTGATAGTAAATCAGGGAATGTGGTATTCTCATTAAGTAAGGACTGTAGCAATTCAAATGAAGGGTGGCTGTTGAAAGAAAGGCAAGTGGGGGAGATAGTGATGGTATCCTCAGGAGCTGTTTCATGGACACATGACAGGGCATCAGCAGCGCTATTGGTACGGCCTGGTCTGTACTCAATTCGGAATTGGAAGCCCAATAATTTGCAGAGATAAACTTGCTGATCTGGTGTTTGAATCACTTGTTGAAGGAGTTCTTTGATACTCTTATAATTCGTGCGGATAACAAAGAATCGGCCCAACAAATACTGCCGCCACTTATACACAGCTTCCACAATTGCATGCAACTCCTTGATGTAAGTGGAAGAAGCTTGCAATTTGGGACCAAAATTCTTGCTGAAATATGCAATCGGGTGCCCCTGTTGTGTAAGTACTGCTCCTATGCCCACATTATAAGCGTTAGTCTCAATGACGAATTCGAAAGCAAAATTCGGCAACTTAAGGACTGGAGCTTGCACTATTGCTTGTTTAAGAGCTTCAAAGGCATCCATGGTTGTCAAATTCCATTGAAAGGCATCCTCACGCAGTAAATCAGTGAGTGGGGCTGCCAAGGAAGCATAACCACGGATGAATCGCCTATAATATCCAGTGAGACCAAGAAAACCCCTCAACTGTTTGATAGAACGTGGAATTGGCCAGTGAAGCATGGCATCAATCTTGTGGGGGTCGGCTTGTACTCCTGAGGCTAAAACAATATGGTCTAGATACTCAATAGTGCCCTGGCAAAACAAACATTTGGATAATTTAATAAAAAATTGATGAAGATGTAAACAAGCTAATACTTCTCAAGATGAAGCAAATGCTCGGCCATGGAGGAGCTATAAACCAAGATATCATAAAAAAATGATAACAAATTTCCGGAGATGAGCTGAAAAAATCTGATTAATTGTGGCTTGAAAAGTGGAGGGGGCATTTGTTAACCCAAACGGCATGACGAGAACTCATAATGGCCCTCATGTGTTCGAAATGTCATTTTGTAAATGTCTCGATTATGGACACGAATTTGATGGTATCCCGCGCGCAAATCCAATTTGCTAAAAATGGTGGCACCTCCAAGTTCATCAAACAACTCATCAATTGTTGGTATAGGAAACTTGTCTTTGATGGTTACCGCATTTAATGCACGATAGTCAATACAAAACTAATAGGTGCCATCTTTTTTTTTTACCAAGAGAACCGGGGAAGAAAACGGGCTTCGGCTCGGTCGGATTATGCCCTGCTCTGACATTTCCCTGATTAGTTTTTCCATTTCAGATTTCTGAAAGTGTGGGTAGCGGTATGGACGAACATTGATGGGGGCTGTGTTGGGTAATAAATGGATTTTGTGGTCAATAGTTCTGTGTGGTGGTAGGCTAGAAGGTTGGAGAAATAGGTGTTTGTATTGTTGTAAAAGGTTGAGAAATTGATCAGGAAGGGAAGAAGGAAATGCAAGTGAGGAAGTGTCTGTGATGGAAAATGAAGGCAAAGCGTCAATGGCGGGCACTGGTTGTAAGGCACAAAGGCTGGTCACAGTATCACTTTGAACCAATGCCTGTAATTGATTATAAGTGATCAAAGAATTAGAAGACAAGTCACCACGAAGCATCACTGGTTGCCCATTTAAAGAAAACTCCATGGTAAGGGCAGAGTAGTCATAGGACACTTTGCCCAATTTCTGTAGCCATTGAATGCCAAGGACCACACCTGTGCCCTCAATTGGCAAAATGAAGAGGTCCACCATAAAAGTCGTGCCTTGCATTGTTAAGTTCACTTGAGGACAGAATTGTTTACACACCAGGAAGTCACCGTTGCCAATATACACTCGGAAATTGGTAGTGGGATGAATGGCTAACCCCAATCGTTCCGCTAACGTCGGTTTTATAAAATTGTGAGTACTGCCACTATCAATCAGCACTTGAAAGGTGTGCGAATCGATTTCTCCAATTAATCGAAGAGAGCGAGGATTGGCCTGCCCTGCTAGAGCATTTAAGCTAGAGATGTCACCGGTAATACCATCATCTACCAATTCTAATGGTTCCTCGTTATCTTTGGGTTCCAATTCCTCATCATCAGTGCCCATGAGAAGTAGAAATTTACTGCGACAGCGATGAGTGCTGCTGTATTTTTTTGTCACAATTGTAACATAAACCCTTCTCGCGTTTGTCCCGAAGTTCGGCCAGAGACAAACGGCGAATTGGTAATGTTGGTGTCGGTAACAATGCAGGTAAAGTGTTTGGTTTATTGGTATTGTGGGCTTGGGAGGGAAAAGTTGAAGATGATGTGGGGATGCTGGCTGTGGGAATAGTTGCAGGTGATGAGGCTGGGTAAATGGGTTTGGGCTGTGTTTGGAAACCAGGTGAAAGGGGATACGGTTGCTGCCATTTAGGCTATGAGCGTGAGCTCTGTTTCGCTTCGTCATATTTGGCCTCAAAAGCATGAGCTAAGGCAAAAGTTTCCATCAGTGAAGATGGTCTAGTGAAAAGCAATTCTCGTCGAATGTTGAGTTTCAGACCAGTGATGAAAAAACTAATCAAAAGAGGTTCAGAAATTCCAGTGACCTTGTTCATTAAGTCTTCAAAGGCTGACTGGAAATCTGCAACCGTGGTAGTTTGGCTCAATTTGGACAAATCACCTTGGGGATCTTCATACAAAGAAGCACCAAAACGATAGCGCAAGTTAGCTAAAAATTCTTTCCAAGTAGTGAGCAAGTGATTGTTCTTCATCCATTGATACCATGCGGCAGCACGACCCTCCATATGAAAAGAGACAATCCGTAGGCGGAGGACCTCAAGTGTGTCATGGAAGGCGAAAAAATCTTCTATTCGAAAAATCCATCCATTGGGGTCAGACCCATCGAATTTGGGCACATCTATTTTCATGGAACGAAGCACTGGAGAAACTTGAGAACCAGTAAGAACGCCCTCATATTTAGAAGATGAAGGGTGTGAAGGGTTGGAGGTACCAACGGGTTTGTTGGAAGACCCATGAATTTCTGTATGTAACTCCTCAAAACGAGAGTCAACTGATGTCATGAATTTTTGTATTGTTTGATGGATGGACAGTTGCTGCCCATCAAGTTTGGCGTCAAAGGTTGCTTGAAGGTTCTGCAAAGCAGAAAGAATTTCAGAGGTTGCCATGATCAATGAAAGCACCAGTGATACGCTCTTAAGTCGTGAAACAGAGCAATATAAAAAATTATCACTACTTCGAGCGAGTGCTTGCTCCAGAGGAAAGAACTTGAAGTTGAGAAATGAGAAAGAAGAAAAGAGGAAGAGTCGGAGAGAGAAAGAAAAGTGATCCATTCATTTCCTGCCTTTCAAAATGATCCAATCCAGCAATATATACAGAAAATCGAAAATAACCAATTTTGACAACGCAACAGAAAATGACAAAAAGGAATCTAAAACAAATGCAGCCAATCACAATACTTCCACGGATCATCCTAAACGACGTAGTCTCTTAGCCAGTCTGAAAGTTTCTTGTTTCGTTTGGGCCATTGATTACCTTGCACTGGCTCATGGTGAACTTCATTCCTGGATTGATTGACTGTGGAGTCTCGGTTGAGCTCTTCCACTCGTGCCCCCTCTGATGGCTCCAATTTGATGTATAAATTCGTATCACTTTTTCTTGCCGAGAAGTTTGACAAGTTACGAAATTGGATTTGATAGTGCTACCAATTCTTACAAGATTGTTCGGTTGGGTAGAGAGCCGAGGAATAATCTTGAAATTGAGGTATACACTCTTGGCACACATTCCTGGCGACACGCTTCTCCATCATCAATCCGCCGCTCTAACAATAAACTTCAACTCCAATGTCTATCTGAATTTGGTGTGTCTGCATATGGAGACATGCACTGGAAGAATTGGGAATTTGGATGTGATCATGAAGCACGCATTATATCTTTCGACTTCAAGAATGAGCAACTTAATGAGACTCCCCTACCAGATTTCGGATGCCAAGGTAAACATTATAGGAGGTTTCGGTTGATTAATCTCAGGGGATTCTTGGCAGTTGTTAGTTTTCAATCTGATAGACACATTGAAATTTGGATGTTGAAAGATTATTATGAAAAGGTAAAAGAGACTTGGCTAAGAGAATACAGAATTAGTACTCAAGTTTGGGCGAGAGGATCATATCTGGATCACAATGGCCTTTTCAGAGCTGCCGATATAAGTTTTTGGAGAGAACGTCAACAATTTGAAATTGGTGTTAGCAGTCGTGGGTTGCTTTTTGTTGAAGCGCTATGTAGACAAGTATTTGTTCTTGATCTCGAAAGAAATTGTTTGTGGCATTTGGATTGTCCACAAAGTTATAATTTTTTTAAGAAAATAACTACAATATTTAGTTATACAGGCGGCGTTTTCTCTCTCAGACAATTTGGCAATCCAATTGCAAAGAAACCTCAAAAGTACAACTTTCTAAAAACAGTCCATAGGGTGTTTGTTTCTCCATAGATAGACATCGGGGACGTAGGATTTGCTTGTGTTTTTCAATATAGCATCTCTTTTTTCCTTTGAAAGAAATGTAAGTTGCAACAAAGAATTTTTTTTTTTTGTTTATAAAGCAAATTCCAGGATGGTATGTAAGTTGCAATAAAGATTTTTCACCAGCCATGTGATGTAAGTTGCAATTGTCTATTTCCCTTTGCTCGCTGGAAAAATGTAGTTTTGGGTAGCATCTATATTGAATGTGAATTGTGATGGCGCCTGAAGAGTGATTACTGATTTTTTTTTTTTCAATCCTAGGCCTTTCAAATTCTACTACCTTCTTGAAAAATCACAGATTATATATAATCCTAATGACAGTTGGCGAGTCAAATTCTTTCATTTCCCAGTCTCCTAAAATTTTTGTAAATTAAGTTTCTAGGAGATTAAAGACAGATTTCAATCGACTATAACTAATAGATAGTTAACAGATGTTACCTCTAAAATCTATTGCCATTATTATCTTTCATCTATCGGCCAAGGCAATTTACTTTAAAAGAAAAAAATTATGGCAGTGGCTATATTTGAAACCCATAATGATAATAAAGAACAATGATAAATATCCCAAAATGTTTTGATTAAATCAGCTAAATTTTAAATTTATTGAATGGCATAGGTTAATGTGAATTACAGTGTACACACACACATCAAGTAATAAGACATCAAGAACCTCACAATAAACAATATATATATTTATAATAAAATAAATATTTAACTCATATTAAAGAGTAATTTTCAAATAACTTTATTTCACTTGCATCCTAAGAAGGTAGGGAATTAAATATTGATTTGGGCTTTACTCCTTTGCCCACCCTTCTACATCTAAAAGAAAAAGGTACAAATGTACTCTTTTAAAATTAAAGGTTTGGAAAGAAAAACTATAAATAGCATGTCGATTTTTTTTTTTTAAATTGAGAGTGATTTTATGGACATATCTATATATATATATATAAAGTTAGGACTTGAGAAGGTGATGTGGCATCACCATTTTGCTTCTTTGTATATTCTCTATTATCTAATAAATAGAGATTTTTATTTTTAGATTTGGCTTTTCATCTTCTCACAATTAATTTGATTGTATTTAACTCATTTAATAAATAGTAACTTTATTAATATATATCATTCTTCATCTTTTTATATTTTCTATTATCTAAAATATCTAAAATATTGGTGGATATTCTTTGTACTTTTTTTTCTTTCTATTTAAATTCAACAATATGTAATCATTAATAATAATTAATTATAAGTCTTTTGAAACATTTATTTATTTTATTATGCTAGCAATTAAACTTTAGTGGCATAAAATACATGAATTAATTAACATAGGAAGAGAGGTTCTTTCATCTATATATATATATATATAGTTGGGACTAGAGGAGGTGGTGTGGCATCACTATTTCTCATCTTCTTATATTATCTATTATCTAATAAATTGGTTGATATTAAAAAAATAATTACATTACAAAATATTAAAAATAAAAAATAATTATTAGATTATAAAAGATTATATGTCTCTTCCTCTTTCTATTTAAATTCAATAATATGTAACCATTAATAATAATTAATTATAAGTCTTCAAACATTAATTTATTTTATTATGCCAACAATTAAACTTTAGTGGCTTAAATATATCAATTAATTAATATAGGAAGGAATTTTCCTTCATCTTCCCTCAATAATGCCATTAGGGTCTAATTTTAATGTTATAATCTCATATTTAATTATGCAACATTTTGTTTAGTGCCTTTTGACTTCTTCAAACTCTATAAATATTAAGTAGTTAAGATTTGTGGCATTATTATTTCTCATCTTTTTATATTCTCTATAATCTAATATATTAGTTGAGATTAAAAAATAATTACATTACAAAATATTAAAAATAGAAAATAATTAGTAGATTATAAAAGATTACATGTCTCTTCTTCTTTCTATTTAAATTCAATAATATGTAACCATTAATAATAAATTAATTATAGTTTTGAAACATTCA
Source organism: Citrus medica (assembly GCA_002013955.2). NCBI lineage: Eukaryota > Viridiplantae > Streptophyta > Magnoliopsida > Sapindales > Rutaceae > Citrus > Citrus medica. Next base: position 27,544 of record MKYO02030068.1, on the reverse strand, counting down.
TTTATTTTATTAAGCCAACAACTAAACTTTAGTGGTTTAAAATACATCAACTAATTAATATAGGAAGGAAGGTTCTTTCATCTTTCCTCACCAATACCACTAGGACCTAATTTTAATGTCATAATTTCATATTTAATTATGCAACCTTTTATTTAGTGTCTTTTAGCTTCTTCAAACTATATAAATATTAAGTATTTAAGATTTATTATGTTTGGATTTTTTTTAATTATTTAACCAACATCCTCTTCAAAAAATGTTCTTGTGTTTTTATTTTTTGACTTATTTAAATTTTTTTTATTCTGTACTTCATTAAGTATTTTTTTCTTTATGAGTTAAACAATGAAAAAGATAGTTGGATGATAAGTGTTATGCTTTGTAAAATGTGGGAGTCTGTTAATACCAAGAAGAATGGAGAGTTGATTAGTGTGAACATAATTTTTATTGATGAAAAGATTGTGTACACTTAACTATACACATTAATATATATTTTTAAAGTCAACAAAAAAATAATTAACTTTCATAAATAACATTAGTTTTATAAGGTTGCGTTATCTTTAAAAAAAAATTATTTTATATTTTTTTTTATCAATTTTATCAAGTGTAAAGTAATAAAAAAATAATACTATTTTTTTTAAAAGCCGTACAAAGTGCGGTTCTATTTCCTAGTTTGATAAATAAGTAAAAAGTCTATTATTCTTAAAAAATCATTGCACTTGAGTTGTGTTGGAAAAAAATCTTGGACCGGCCCAAGCCTGCACCAATATGGACCAAGTTAGTGCGAACCAGGCTTATAGGCTTTAACCCCAGCCCACCAGATAAAGACATGGATAAGATAGGGACGGCAATGGGGCAGATATGGGTTGAATCTACTCTGCTCCAGATCCAGATCCATAATAAAAATCAAGATCCGTATCTGCTCCAGATCTATCATGAATCTATAATTTTTACTCCATATTGAGATCCAAAAAAGAAATAAATATCTATATCTGCTCCAAATCCGAAAAAAAAAAATCTAAATCTACTCTAAATCCGTTATGAATTCTAAAACTCAGCAATAAAAAATAAATAATTTTTTAGAATGAAAATTGAAGGCTAAAATGTATTGATAACAAAAAAATTATATAATTTTTCTCAAAAGATAATAAATATTGTAGTTTATATTTTTACACCAAAACAACAAATAAGAAAGATAATAAAATATCCTTCAAAAGTAATTAGAGGAGTAAGATCAATCAAATATTCTATTATCTTATTCATCATTCTAATATTCACGACATACCCACCCTCATTTCTACAACATTAGATAATGACGTATAAATTAAATATGATTTATATTTAGTGCTTTATTATTTTTATTATAACCATATTTGACTAAATATATGAATAACTATATTCCTTAAAAATTATTTGGTCAATACAGTAAAATAAATTGCCAGGTTGTATTACTTAGCTTGCAATTTGAATATTGCATGTACATGCTTTTGGGCTGGCTGACCTTTAAATTTACAAAACTAAACTTTAAGTTTTAAGGGTTTAAATGCATGGTAAATACCACTAATATGCTATGAATAAGATTTATTTATCATTGTAATTCCACAATTGTTAATAAACTTTTAAAATAAGATAAAATTAAAAGATGGGTGGATATGGATATGGATTTAGATATTAACATAGATCCAGACTTGCTCCAGATCCGTCTTAGATTCGCACATTAATATCCAAATCTTATCCAAATTCACTTTAAACCGACCCAAATCCGATCCGATTAGATTTGTATCACATAGATCTTGGGTCAGATCCAATGCATTGCCATCCTTAGGATAAGAGCTCAAAAAAATACAAAACTCATATATATAAAAACATTCAAAAATAAAAATAAAAATTCAAAATGCTAAAGTCACACAGCTAAACCCTATATTCCCTAATGCCTCACACAATACCATAAGTCACACCCGCCTACCCAATCGAACCCGCCTGACACAACAACAACAAACCCAGCGCCAACAGAACCTAATAAAGTGGACAATTATTCTGTTTTTAATCTTTCATATGTAATATGCAACAAAAACCTGCAGCTTAAATGTTGTTGAATTTGTAGAATCTACCCGTTAAACACTTTTAATTCATTAACATGTAAGATGCACTTCTCACAAGTTATTGTCAGTTTTTTAAGCTTTTTTATTTGATCTTGTAATTTGGTGTAATCCGAGTTGGATTAATTGTGATTATGATCATTTATTTATTTGTTTGTTTCAAATAGGATTTAGGGTTGAGGTTGTAGAAATTGATAGCTTGGAGAAGGGTTTATTCTCTGATAACGGAATAGAACGTGAAGATGATGATGTTCTATATACGACGTCATTTCAAAAGAAAGAAGACAATTTTGCTCAGCATCAAACGGCTTAGTGGGTGTTATATTCCTTGGTAATGTAATTGTGATTATGATTATTTACATGTATGCATTTAGTTTTTAATATGTCTTTTTTTTAACTTTGTTACAAAATTAATTAAAAGTCCAATCGTAGCCCAAGTCCAGCCCAAGCCCAGCCCAAGCCCTACCCATATAAATTTGGACAGACTTTCGGAAGGCTTGGGCCTAGTGACAATAACATCAGCTTGGGCCTGGCTTGAAAAAGCCCGACCCAAGCCTGCAATTTGCTAACTCTACACTTGAGGGACTTAGCCACCACGTAGGTGATCCATATCAAGATGAAATTTGGGAGCTTAATTTCATGATGTTTAATGTCACACAACACTCTTTGATGAGTTAATAGTTATTTAAATTTAAACTAAAAAATATAGTCATTAATTTTCAAAAAACTAGATTAAATGATAAATAAAGATAATATGTCTAATTTTTAATAAATTTGATGAATTTTGATAGCATTTAACATACCTTCAACTTTCATGATTCAATATATATACATCCACAATTGTATGAATTAAAAACAAGATAAAACACCTAAAGATATAGAGAACATTAAGAGCAATCGATGGCTGCTAATAGATGTTTTACTAAGAGAATCAACGGACTCTTTTAAAGTTCAAGTTCCTGTAGATATTGTGTATGAAATCCTTATAGGATTGCCTACAAAATAGCTTTTGCATTTCCAGTCAATCTCTAAGAGCAGGAGTGACATAACAGATGACAGCCTTCGTTTTGCTTACATGCATATGTCCACACGACTGCTGGCTACTACTGATGCCGATGAACCTCAACTTCTACCTATGTGAACTTTTGTGACATAATTGATGATTATTGTATTACTATTGATTTGTTGCTTAGGGTTTATTATTATTTCAAGATTGTTGGGATGGTGGGAACAAACTTTTTTTATGCAATCCTCTCAGACGAGAAGTTCTAGGGCTACCAAAGCCATTAAAGGATCAATAGTGATATGCACACAACGTTTAGCACGGCATATAGCACCAAAAGGTGTGTTTCGATGTAAGTATAAATTCTCACTGTAGATTGACAATTGCAACACACACGCACCGAGTAAGAACACACACGCTCTCTCGCTCTGTCCCTCACGACATAATTCTCACCAATGCACTGATCTCCAAGCTCCATTCTTCTTCACCATTCTCATCGTTGGCTTCCTCTCTCTCCCCAGTCGATTACATCCCCCATTACACCTCACTCTCTTTACTGTCTCAAAAATTTGACTTGCAGCTTGACTCTCTCGGCTTCACTTGTCGTCGACTGCCATAATCGATTTCTAGAGGTAATTTGCTTTATTAATTCCAAATTTGGTTGTCTAAGATGATGAATTTGTGAAGATTCAACTGCCATTGTGTTAAATAGGGGAAGCTTGCATAGAATATGAATAGAATATAAATTATTTTCATATACTATGACAAATATGTCTATACGCTTGTTGTATTTTGACTTGAAGATTGCATTTACACTGCATTTCTTATTTTTTTTTAATCTAACAACACAACATTTATAATGTAAGTTCAAATAAATCAAATTTACCAAGCATTTTATACATAGAAGCGGGAAGCTTTTGGTAGCTTCCTCTCTTCAAGTGGGCTTCCTATAGATAACTTTAATTCATAGAAAAATAGTCAAGTTAGGCAAGTTAATTTCAATCTATTAATTGTTCATGTTTCTACATCACGTACTTTTCTTGTACTTGCTGGTTATTTGCATATATGACCAACATTTTTTAATTTTTTTTTACCTTGTTTGAGCTAGTCTGATTTCAATTCTCGTTTATTGCATTCTTAGCTTTCATATCTTTTAAGCTTTTTAAATATTAAATGTTATTATGTCATGTCTTTAATTATTAAATGATTGCGAGCTAAGCTTTTTTTTTTTTACTTGTTGTTTTTGATTTGTTAATATGAATTATTTTCATTTTGTAGAAATAAAGAATATGGAAAAAATAAACCACCAAAGTTGAAGAGTTGGAGAAAATTGAGGAGGATGATGAGCCAAGGATTGAGATGTCATTTGATAGCAATACTAAAATGTTCATTTACTACAAAGAGTATGATAAAAAAAAAAAGTTTCCAGTTATGCGGAGAACTAGTAGAAAGGACAATGATGGGATACTCAAAAAAATGTGATTTTTTGCTTGTGGGCGAAGTGGTGAGACAAGAAGCAAATAAACTAATATCTTAAAGCCCAATCTAATGCAAAAACAGGCTGCAATGCTAAATTAGGAGGTAGTTTAAGGGAAGATGTAAAGTGGATGATTCGAAATTTAAATCTTGAACACTGCCATGCATTGTTGACTCCATCCAAGTCTAGGTTGTTTTGGTGCACCTGTAGCCTCAATACATATGCAAAAAAAAGAAAAAAAACTTGATGTAAATAATCGAGCCGAAATTAAATTGTCCAAAAATTATCAATCACTTGTTATAGAGGTTGGTGGCCATGAAAATGTGACATTCATAAAAAGCGATTGTAGAAATCATGTTTAGAAAGAAAGACAATTACAGCTTGAAAACGGAGATGCTGCTACTCTTAAAACTATTTTATCAAATTGCAAGGAGAAGATAATAGGTTTTTCTTTAGTATGTAAGTGGTGAAATACAAGTAAGCAACCCAAGAGGGGGGGTGAATTGGGATTCTAAAAAAAATTATGCAATACAATTCGCTCAACAATTTAATCTATTGCCTTAATCAAATTGAAAACAATAAATTCAATCATGCACAATATTAAAAGAGTAAGGGAAGAGAAAACAAACACAATGATTTTTACGTGGTTCGGCAATCCCCGCCTACGTCCACGCCTCCAAGCTCACCGGGCTTGAGGATTTCACTAAGCTAGCCTCCCAAGGCTTCAAACGCTTACAATTGACTTCCAAGGTGTCAATGGACCTTTACAACAAGAGATTATCCCCAATCTCTTAACCCAAGTGTATCCCAACACTTACAATCACTCAAAGTAAAAGATTACAAATTGTTTTTCTCTCACACAATATTTAAGATTACAAATCAATGCCCAATGTGTGAATAGATGAAGAGAAAATGTGTTTAAAGCTCTATGAAGATTGTATTCTCGAATATAAGCTCAATGGTTGTGTTGTGATCAACCTTTGTTTGGATTTGAATGAGCTTATTTATAGTTGCAGCTGAAAACTAGCCGTTATAGACTGTCTGCACACTGTCGGATCGCCGTTAACTAGATATCGGATCGCCGTTTGACTGGTCAATATGACCGTTGGGGCTGATTTTCAAATTGTCGGATCGCCGTTATCTAGATGTCGGATCGCCGTTAGTGTCCAGAGACTAATCTTCAATTCTGTTAGATGTCGGCGAGCCGTTATCACGAAGTCGGATCGCCGTTAGTGTCCAGAGGCTGATCTTCAATTCTGCTCGATGTCGGCGAGCCGTTAACAAAATGTCGGATCGCCGTTTTCTACAGTGACTGCTACAGTGACTGCTACAGTGCACTATTTTGTAAAATAATAGTTTGACCCTCAAACTTTATATAACTGTACTATGGCCCAAAACGGTATGAAACTTTGCAAATAAGTCCAATTTCAGAATTTCTAAATAATACTTTGTTAATCCCAAAACTTTCTGAAATTATGGTATAGCCAAAAATGCTATGACACTTTTCAAATAAGTCCTTCACCAAAATTTCAAGCAATACTTCTTTATTTCAAAGTTTTCAAAATTCTTTCAATTAAACCATAAACTTTAAAAAACAACCAATTTCAAAAAATCATTTTTCCATTAAATATGAAACATTTATAATGTGAAAATAATGATTTATTTAAAAAGAATAAAAACAATCAATTTCATAAAATCATTTTTCCATTAAATATAAAACCTTTAAAATGTGAAAATAATGATTTATTTAAGATGTATAAAAAATAATTTGATCTTAAAAGATTAATCATTCTTAATCTTGTTTGTTATCATCAAAATCAATATTATGGAAACATATATGTTAACAATCTCCCCCTTTTTGATGATGACAAACATTTCATGTATTTAAAGAATGATTCCACAAATTGCTCCCTCTAAATATAATCTTCTTTTACAATTTGCCAATTAGCTAAATTACCATATTTAAATACATGGATTTTTCTCCCCCTCATCATCAAAAAGAAAAAACTTAATTGGCAAAAAAAATAGCAATTTTTTTTTTTAAAATCGAAAACATGTATTCTTCTCCCCCTTCATCATAAAAAAGAAAACGTAAAGGAAAATAATAAGAGTAGGAAATTTGTTACCCATGTTGTCCGAATAGAAATTTCGACAAAATCTCCCCCTAACAACAAGCATCACCTCAAATACAAATTTAGTAATATTACTCATAAATTATCATCATATCTCAAAATCATCAAGTACTCACCATAATCACATATCATCAAAATCATCAAAAGAATATTCAAAGTGCATATTATTCTAAAACATATTATATGCTCCCCCTAAATATATGGCCAATTTAAAAAATTAACCAAAATGATATTATCCACAAACATGTCATATTTGTCTCCCCCTTCACAAAAAATAGATAGATGCAATCAAAACAAGAGCAAAAAAAAAAAAATCAATAAAGATATTACCAATTTTGTGCGAGCAAAAATTTCGACATAGTCTCCCCTTAAAATGCACAAATCCTCAAATACACAACATAGTTAAAAACACTTCCATATAAGCTTAAACAATATCAACAACTCCATCAATTCATCAAGCAATATACATATAATCATCAATCATCAAATTCAATATGAATTCCCCCAACACTTATAACAATTATATCCGAGAATCCCATAATCATATATCAACCATTAAAAGAATGCTCAAAATGCATATTATTTCCCCCAATTTACATCATTAAAAAGATTTATTACTTTGTCTCCCCCTTTGGACAATAAAAATGTTCAAAAAGCATATTATCCAAAATAGAACAAGTAATAAGCTAAGCAAGGGAATGCAAAAGTCATAAGAGCATAATGGCAATATATAGATGATCAAAATCAACATATGCTTAAGAATCTCAAAGTAGATGTATTTCTCCCTTATATCTCATATCTCCCTCTTGATCATCAAAAAGTCAAGATAAGCACATTAGTTCCACATTATCCAAATATGAAACATCCAAATGATAATTAATTCAAACAAATAATTCATCCAACAAGCATACAATCATGAAGCATATAAGCATTCAAAACTTAATAAAATGCAGAAAGGTCAAATTCGGAATAAAAACTGTATTGATTGAGCCAGAAGTAACATGCAAGCTATATACCGTTGGAAAGATAATTAAGTTAGCTTTCCAATAAATTTTACAGAGCTGGATTTGGAGTTCTCTAGAAGGAGTTATGACCAATTCATTACAGCTTGTGCAGACTAGAGATTTTCACAATAATTAAACATATAAGCATTCAAAAGTGAATAAATCAAACACACCACTTAACTATCACGCTTAAACACTTCATAAACATTAACATCAAACAAATCCATCATGATGAGTTGATAAGCTATCATGATAAAACACTCAATGTTAAACACAATGATAATTCAATCATGTAAACATACAAGGATATTTTCGCAAATTCATTTATCATGATTCATTCAACAAAATTAATATGGCAAGAATTGTTACCAAAACAATTAAATCATCTTGCCTCATCTTTTTCTCCTAGATCATGCTCAAATGATTATCCTCACAAGCTTTCATCAAGGAACTTCTCCACCATTCCTTGATTGTGGTACCTACAAAACAAATTCAAGTTGTGTGCTTTGGTACCCAAATACTCTTGGGTCCTTGAACGTTAGATTTAGTTCCTTTTGGAACCCAAATACATTTGACTCCATAATATACATTTCTCTTAATAGGACAACCAAGCTTCATGTGACCGTTTTGATTACAATAATGACATACAACTTGATTGTTTGTGGAGGTATCCTTAACAAAATAATTCTTATAATATTTTTGTTTCAAGTAAGGCTTATACCCAAGTCCTCCTTTATCAAACACACATTTTTGTGAATTAAGCATGTTATCCAACATCTTTTGCCCATTTGTGAATTTTAAAACAATCTCATTCAACTCATTGCTCCTTTTCTTAAGTGTTTCATTTTCATTTATTAATTCATCAACATGTGATTTCTCATGCTCATGCTCATACGAATAACTTTGTTTACATGTGAATGATGCAATTTTATCATGCAACATTTTATTATCTAACTCTAGTCCTTTAATCTTTTCATTTAATGAATCATTGCATTTTTGTAAAGCATCCTTTTCATTTTTCAAGTCATCTACATATGATTCTAGATGCTCATGTGAAGTGTTAGGTTTCTCATTTGATAATGCAACTTTATCATGCAATGTTTTATTCTCTAATTCTAGGCATGTAATCTTTGCACTTAGAGATTCATTCTCATTTGTGAGCTTTACCATTTTCTTTTTAAGACATGCATTCTTTCTACCAATTTTTATCCAATTATCATGCAATTCTTTAAAAGCATCATATAATTCATCATAAGTAGAAAGATCATTTACCTCATCAAGTTCATCATCCGATTCATCTCCAATTGCCATGAGAGCTAGATTTGTCATTTCTTGATGTTCTTCTCCATCACTTGTTTCCTCATCGCTATCATCCCATGTGGCTACCATTGCTTTCTTCTTGAGTTTGTTGAGAAGAGGACATTCCGGTCGTATGTGTCCGGGCTTCTTGCATTCATAACAAGTAATTACTTCCTTCTTCTCCTTTCGGTTCTTGAGGTCTCTAGATTTTCTTCGCTCACCGGATTTCTTAAAAAGTTTTCTGAACCTCCTAGCCAGCATATCCATCTCCTCCTCATCCAGCTCGCTTTCCTCATCACTTTCATGTTTCAAGGCTTTGAGAGCAATGCTTTTCTTCTTCTCCTCATTGCCTCTTTCGGCTGCCAAGTCTTCCTCATAAGAAATAAGAGAACCAATTAAATCATCAATAGGTAATACATTTAAATCTTTGGCTTCCTCAATGGCAGTCCTTTTTGGTCTCCATTCCTTAGGTAGTGACCTAATGATTTTCTTAACTTTCTCACAATTTGAAAAGGTCTTTCCTAGGGCTCCTAGAGTGTTCACTATGTCCGTAAATCTAGTGTACATAGAATACACACTCTCATTTTGTTCCATTTGAAACAATTCATATTGTCGAGTGTACCTACTAATTTTAGACTCTTTCACTTGATTTGTGCCTTCATAAACAACTTCAAGTTTGTGCCAAATTTCATTAGCACTTTCACAACTAGATACTCTATGAAACTCTTTCTTATCTAGTGCACAAAATAAGGCATTCATAGCTTTGGAGTTTAGAGAGGCTTTTCTCTTTTCCAATTCATTCCATTCCCTTGAAGGTTTTGGAATATCTTTCCCGACTTCGTTTTTAGTCAAAGGCATAAATGGACCATCACAAACAATTTCCCAAATATTATAATCTAAAGCTTGTAAATAAATTCTCATCCTAGTTTTCCAATATGGGTAGTCATTACCGTCAAAGAACGGTGGTCTAATTGTGGATTGCCCTTCTCTAAAGGTTGAGTCATTTAGGGTTGCCATGGATCTTTTACTCTAGACGATTAAGTCTTAACAAGAGAACGAGGCTCTGATACCAATTGAAATACAAGTAAGCAACCCAAGAGGGGGGGTGAATTGGGATTCTAAAAAAAATTATGCAATACAATTCGCTCAACAATTTAATCTATTGCCTTAATCAAATTGAAAACAATAAATTCAATCATGCACAATATTAAAAGAGTAAGGGAAGAGAAAACAAACACAATGATTTTTACGTGGTTCGGCAATCCCCGCCTACGTCCACGCCTCCAAGCTCACCGGGCTTGAGGATTTCACTAAGCTAGCCTCCCAAGGCTTCAAACGCTTACAATTGACTTCCAAGGTGTCAATGGACCTTTACAACAAGAGATTATCCCCAATCTCTTAACCCAAGTGTATCCCAACACTTACAATCACTCAAAGTAAAAGATTACAAATTGTTTTTCTCTCACACAATATTTAAGATTACAAATCAATGCCCAATGTGTGAATAGATGAAGAGAAAATGTGTTTAAAGCTCTATGAAGATTGTATTCTCGAATATAAGCTCAATGGTTGTGTTGTGATCAACCCTTGTTTGAATTTGAATGAGCTTATTTATAGCTGCAGCTGAAAACTAGCCGTTATTGACTTTCTGCACACTGTCGGATCGCCGTTAGCTAGATGTCGGATCGCCGTTTGAATGGTCAATATGACCGTTGGGGCTGATTTTCAAATTGTCGGATCGCCGTTATCTAGATGTCGGATCGCCGTTAGTGTCCAGAGACTAATCTTCAATTCTGTTAGATGTCGGCGAGCCGTTATCACGAAGTCGGATCGCCGTTAGTGTCCAGAGGCTGATCTTCAATTCTGCTCGATGTCGGCGAGCCGTTAACAAAATGTCGGATCGCCGTTTTCTACAGTGACTGCTACAGTGACTACTACAGTGCACTATTTTGTAAAATAATAGTTTGACCCTCAAACTTTATATAACTGTACTATGGCCCAAAACGGTATGAAACTTTGCAAATAAGTCCAATTTCAGAATTTCTAAATAATACTTTGTTAATCCCAAAACTTTCTGAAATTATGGTATAGCCAAAAATGCTATGACACTTTTCAAATAAGTCCTTCACCAAAATTTCAAGCAATACTTCTTTATTTCAAAGTTTTCAAAATTCTTTCAATTAAACCATAAACTTTAAAAAACAACCAATTTCAAAAAATCATTTTTCCATTAAATATGAAACATTTATAATGTGAAAATAATGATTTATTTAAAAAGAATAAAAACAATCAATTTCATAAAATCATTTTTCCATTAAATATAAAACCTTTAAAATGTGAAAATAATGATTTATTTAAGATGTATAAAAAATAATTTGATCTTAAAAGATTAATCATTCTTAATCTTGTTTGTTATCATCAAAATCAATATTATGGAAACATATATGTTAACAAGTGGATGATGAGCGATGATTAAAAAAATGTATTTTTGGCTGAGCCAACGAATAGGGAAGCTTACAAAAAGTTTAGAAACGTTATTACATTTAACACTACATATCTTATAAATAAGTATGATATGTCATTCGCATCATTTGTAGGCGTTAATCATCATGGTCAATCTATTTTGTTTGCGTGTGGATTGATTTTACATGAGGACATTGAGACATTCACGTGGTTGTTTCGAATGTGGCTATCATGCATGTCTAACTCTACTCCCATTGGAATCATTACAAACCAAGATAAGTTAATAAAAGTTGCAATTGAGAATGTTTTCCCTAATATTCAACATTGATAGTGTTCATGGCATATATTAAACAAGATTTCAAAGAAGTTAGGGGGCTACAAACAATATCGTGACATCAACAATGTGTTGAATTGTGCTGTTTATGATTCACAGAACCCTGTAAAATTCAATGAAACTTGGCAACACATGATTTTAGAATATGATTTGTAGGGTAATGAGTGGTTACAAGGTTTATACAATAAAAGACATAATTGTGTACCATGTTATCTAAATAACAATTTTTGGACATGAATGTCAACCACTTAACGCAATGAGAGTATGAATGCATTTTTTTTTATGGTTATGTTAATTCAAAAGCTACTTTAAAGCAATTTGTAGGGCAATACAACATTGCATTGAAGAATAAAGTTCAAAAACAAGTTGAAGAAGATGCTAGATGTCTTTCCCCACAATTGCTAGTTGTAACATTTTATAGATGTGTACACCATTTAAAAGTTCTAAGAATTTTAACAAGAGTTGATTGGAAATATGTATTTCAAATTTGTCAGTTCTATAGGAAGTGAATATATAGTTAGAGAAGATGTCAAAACTGGAAAAGACAAAAAAAAAGTTTTTTTAAAGTCTATTTTGAAAAAGACATGGGTGAAATTTGTTGTAGTTGTTCAAGGTTCTAGTTTAGATGAATTCTTTGCTAGCATGCCATTACAATCATGATACGCAATGACATGGAAGTACTTCTAGAAAAGTACATATTCTAAAGTTAGAAAAAAGATGTGTGAAGATGCCATAGTAGGGTAAAAGCGAGTTATGAGCTGCAGAGTTATATAGATGAACAAAAGCCATATAAGAAAATGTGTGTTAGTTTTGTAAAGATTGCAAACATGGTTGCCACAAATGTTGAAAGTCTAAACTTGTTTTGGATTGGATTAAGAAGATACAAAAAGATTTACTAAGACAATTCAATGCGGAGATGACGAAAGAATTATTGTTATAAGCCAAGGAAGTTGTAATAACAGCATAGGAATTTCAACGAATTCAATTGAAACATTACATGATCCAGTAACTAAGCATTGTAAAGGTCATTCACCTTGTCTAAGAAATAACCCAAAAAAATTTACGAAATCGAAAATGAATTCACCATGTTCCAATGTGAAGGTTACTTTTAAAATTCGAAGTTTAAAGTAAAATAATTTATTACATAAATGATGCTCAAATGAATTTTGTTGACTTTGCAGGATGGACAGGTAAATGATCTAGTGGCTACTGTAATCCCAACACAAGAGATAAATGTTGTTACGGTAAGTTTTCTGAAATTTTTATCCATAAACTTAATTTTCGTTACTCAATCCATAGATATTTTTCTAATATATCGTTGAATTTCTATAGACACTTCAAAATCTTGAACAAAGTAGTGTTGGTAGGAATATGTACCCACATGGAATTATTGATTATTATAATGTAAGTTTTTCACGTTTTATATATATGAAATTTTAATCAAAGTCCCATTAATTAATGTATGTTTGTGTTAAGGTCTTATGAACTCACATCATATAATTGGGTATAATGTTTGTCCACCATCTAAGTGGTGATAAGTTTTTTATTTGTTCATCTTATCTACTTTATTTTTTCTTATTATAACAAGCTATTTAATTTTTTATAATAACATACACAACCGCAGCCGCATGGACATTTTCAGCAAGATAATAAATATGGAGTTAATAAGGAGTTTCAAAGTGATTTCGCATAATAGCATTGTATTTGCATTGTATTAGTATTTTAAGACTGAAGAATACAAATGTTTATTTTATTGTTATTCATATTCTGATGCAACACTTAGCTTTTGGATTTGATGTATGGATTTATTCCTCTAATGGCATACTTGTGGCTTTATGAAGTTGTTTTGTTCATTTTTTAGCCATATGCATGAAGTTTGCAAGTCTAGCATTCCATGTGCTATTGGAATACTGAAGTGTTTGGATTATGTATGAGTGGATGTTTTAGCCCTATCATTTAATTTCATGGTTTCTTTATTGAATTTTAATGTTGGTTTTGTGACGTAATTTTAATGTTGGTCTTGCATTCCATGTCCTATTCTTGGCTAATGTAATTAATTACTCTCATTTCTTTTGCTAAATATGAGAAGAAAAAATCAATCTAAGCAAATTCATCAAAAATACACCTACTCACTCAAAATAAGAGAAGCTAGTACTTTGCATTTGCTGAAGCATTCAGTCTACATTTAAATTTTAAAATTTCATCATACAATTCACTCAAAATAAAACAAAGATAACGATACATTAATTAAGTATACAACTTAAATATAATGCATATTAGGAAAATTATCATTGCACCACCTTATTTTGTCTTATCTTCATCTAACCACTACAAAATTCTAATATGTACTTTGCACTATCTTTCTTTTCATATTTATGTCAACTAACTACTTTTACATTAACATTATTAAATAATTTTAATAAAATGAGAATTTTACCCCAAATAAATTAAAAGACCATTTTATTTTATAAAAACTTTTAAAAATAAAAAATATATAATGATAAAAATATCCCTAAATTTAATAAAAATAAATCCCAAAATTAGAATTTTTATTTTTGCACCACCTCTCTTGGCCCATAACTGTCATGTTGTTGAATCTTACAAGGGGCAATGACCGTTTCGCTTTATGGCTTCTTGGCTCAGAGATCATAGGTGGCTTTGTGATAAGTAATGGGGATATCAATAAAATTATGCGCAGATGACTAAATAGCTTATTTCCAAAGTGACACTTAGAACAGGAGATTTTTGGAAACATTTTCAAATGAAAAAGGAAGCTTTTGGCGAGAATTGGTGGAATTCAAAAGGCCTTGGAATTTGATCAGACTATTAATCTTATCCATTTAGAAGGTGCTTTGAAAAAAAATCTGGAAAAAGTTTTGACTCAAGAAGATATCACGTGGTATCAGAAGTCTAGAAAGGAGTGGATAAACTGTGGGGACTAGAGTAGTATTTTTTTACATAAAAAACCATCCAAAGAAGAAGAGTGAACAAAGTGGTTTCCATTCAAGATAACTCTGGTCATTGGCTTCACGATAGAGATGAGATTTGGGCACATATTGTCTCCTACTTCGCCAATTTTATTCTAAAGAGGAAGGGGAGTATTGTAAGTATCCTGTTCCAAATGATTTTGTAAGGATGAATAGTAATACAATGTGTAGCTATTGCAGCCCGTAAATGATAAGGAAGTTAAGCAAACTATTTTTAGCATCAATGTGTAGCTGTTGCAACCCGTAAATGATGAGGAAATCCATCAAGGTCTGGATCATTTACTATGAAATCAGCTTATTTATCGCTTTTTAAACCTATGCCAGGTGTGAATAACTCCTTTTGGAATGTTATTTAGCAATGGAAAGGACCCCAAAGTGTTCGTTGCTTTCTTTGGTTGCTGATGCATAACAGATTGAAAATCAATGTAGAGCTCTCTAAAAGACATGTGATAAATGATAGTGCTTGCATGGAGGATGCTTTACATGCAGAAAACGTCATTGAGGATGCTTTACATGCAGTACGGGACTGCATTGACTCAAAATGCAGTAGGTTATCTCCCATCCTGAGCCACAAAAGTACCACTTTTTTTTACGATGGATCTTCATGAGTGGGTGATTTGTAATCTGAAAAGGAATTTAAACATCACAAATTTCAAGGGTTGGTCAATGTTCTTTGGGGTCAGTATCTTTCGTATGTGGCATTAACATAACCAGTTTGTCCATGCCAACAAGTCAAGCATATTTTTGCAATGTGATCGTGGATGTGATAGTCGCACTGAGGAAATCATCTAGACTCATAATACCGTAGACATATAAACAGTGACAAAAGCTGAGAAATGGATCTACTGGCAGCTCCAAAGTGGTTGTTTTTCAAATTGAATACTGATGTGCCTTTGAAGAGAGATCGGGTTAAGGTAGCGCTGGCAGTTTGGTAATGAATTATTGTGGGGAATGGGTATGTGGTTTGATGTTAGGAAATATGTCTTATTTTTTAATAAAAATTTTTTAAGATTTTTTTTTTTGTAGAATTCCTATTTAAAGAATAAGGATTTCCTAGGATATTTTCCTTTCTTTATAAGATTTCTATTCTCAATCTATTTTTGCTTATTATTTGTTTGATATTGTTGCTTGCGCGATCTTAGAAGGGATTAAAATTCCCTAACATTTCAACATGAACTTGGAAGTTGTTCCATTATAGAAGCTGAGTTGTGGATGGTATTCCCCTCATTCATGTTAAATTTGTTGTGCTTAATGTATGGTCCCATACATTTTCATTTATTGTTTGTAATAAAGTTGGTAAAATTTGATATGAGCCAATTAGCTGACACGAACTCAACACAAATAAATGTACATCAGTCATCAAATTTAACACGATTATTAAATGGGTCGGGTTTGGGTCGACACGATTTTTTTTCATGTCAGGTTAAGGTTAACGTTTTTGACCTATTTACTCGAGGAATGACATGATTATATTTTTCATTCTAAATTATTTTGTAAATTCTTGTCATCAAAACTCAAATATTAGACATGATTCTCTCTTTTTATTTTTTTTTGGAAGGATGAACATATATACAATATGTTATTTATAAAATTTTATATAAATTTAGAACTTTAATCGTATAAATGTGTAAAATATTAGTTGACATGTATATTTTGTGATATCGATATATAATTAAAATTTAATGATATAAATATGTAATATGTTAATAGATATGTATATTTTATAATATCAATTATATATACAGAACTATAGAATCTGAACATCCACCTCTTAACAGTTTGACCATTGACCATGGTGAACTTCCTGTCCAGATTAAAGCCTCACCTTATAAAATCCATAAAACAAATGATCTAGAGAAAAATTTAGGTGGTTTTGAATTCAGGACTTCCTTCATCCTAACAAATGACATACATCACACTGTTATTTTAGGAACTTCCTTCATTAACCTTATTACTCCTTATACTATCAATTATGATAGTATATCTTTTAAAGCTTGAAAAATCAATCAGAAGTGCATCACGTGGTGGGTCCTCAAGGTGCTAGTGGAGACAACATCTTCCGCTTTATCGCGTGAAAGGTGGAGACAACATCTTTATTACGTGGAGACAGCATCTTTTGCTTTTTAAAAGGACCAAAAGTAAAAAAGAAAATACAAGGAAAATTACATAAATACTAAAAGAAATATAAATGAATAATACAGATGATAAATACTATTTTTTTTCTTTTTTTTTTACAAATGCAAATGGTAACTTTAAAAATGCTTTATTGGAGAAAGAATCCCGAAGCAATCATCTTCATTATCGTCTCCAAGGGAAATGAATAGTTCAGCTTCTTCATCGGTAGAACCTGTTGCAGATGGTTCAGATCTTGAGGCAAGGAGCTGTTCCATAACTTTAAAATATTCGTCTTCAGTCTTTGCACTGGCCAAAAGAGATTGGGCTTTTGACCTTTGGGCTAAGAAAGTACTCTGGGTTTTAACATCTTGAATGCTTAGTGCGAGGAGGCCTTTTGAGGAGAGCCATTTCTGAACTGTGGCTACAGACAGCTTTGACTGTTCATCAAACTTGGACTACTATTTGACTTTAAAGGTTCTTTGTAGGATGAATTGGGCTTCCTGTTTGTGGTATTGGAAATTTTACATCCAGACCCAAGGAAGGAAAAAGTTTGTACAGAAACAAAGAAACAGAGGAAACCTTTTCTCGGACTCTGAAGAAACATAATGGGCTTTAAAAAGGTTTAAACGGTGAATGACATTTGGAGTTAAAATATCTGGGCTTGGCCCAAAATAATTCCACCACTGTTGGAACCAGTTTGGAAGACTCTGAACGGTTATTTTTGAATTAAAGAAAAATAACCAATAATGGGTCTTTTTTGGGTTTTGAATAAAGAATGTATTAAATCAGGCCTGTTGATAGTTCTAGTAAGAGAAAAATAAACAGTGGTTTAAACTCATTTGGAAATTGGCGGGAAAAGTTTTTAGTTTATTAAGTTGATCACCCCACTGTTTTGTATTCAAAACTTGTAATATGGTAGTTGTTGAGTAGGCGGGTTCTTTATGAGATTCACTGAGGAAGAAATGTTTGAATTTAACAGACTTAGTGTATTCAAGAATGCTTTAGTAGAAAGACTGGGGTTTTGTCAAATCCCAAGGTTTGAAAAACCAACCGTTCGGAAAAATGTTTGAAATGGCTTGGAATTTATCAGAGTGATAAAATCCATCTTCTATAGATAAAACATTTTTATGATGGTTTTTATTAATCTAATCCGAAGATTTTTTAGAAAGCTTTTGTTGTGAAACAACAATTTGAGAACTGGAGCTTTCTCCAAAAAGAACTACATTTGAATAAGATTTTGAAATATCTTTAGAAATAGTTTTTTAAACAGTTTTTTCTTCTTCAGGATTTTTAGAAAGAGTTTTATTTTGAGAAATGCTTTGTAGAGCTAATAAGAGTTCAAGAGAATTGGAAATGGAGTTTATCCATTCTTTTACCTATTCATCCGAGGCAAGTGCTTTAGAATGAGCTTCATGCTCTTCAACCATATCAATCTAAGATTTAATAGGCATGGTTGAGGATAAAATTTTGTCTTTAGAAGGAGTTGATAAAGATTCTTTAGAAGCGGGTTGAGGTGGAGGGTCTTTGAGGACACCTTTTTCTTTATCTTTTTTGGGCGGCATTATCTGTTTTGAAGAAATTCCCTAGTTAAAAAGTCAGGGATAGAATTTGTATCTCCTTTAATAAACTCAATATAAAAATCAAAAACACTTAAAATGGCTTGCCAACGTGCAAAAATTTGTTTTGATGCAATGTTTTGAACATCTTTTTCTAAAACATGTTTCGCAGCTTTGCAATCAATTCTAAGTAAAAAAATTTTATTTAATAAATCACTTTGAAATTTAGATATGCATAAAACAATTGATAGAATTTCTTTTTTAATAGTAGAATAATTTTTCTGACATTCATTCCAATGAGCGTAAACATATTGTACTGTTTGTTCTTTACTATCATCCTTTTGTTTTAATATTCCTCCATAACCTAAATCTGAAGCATTGGTTTCAACAATTTTAGGCAATGCAGGATTTGCAAGAAATAAACAAGAAATTTCTTAAACAAAAAGTTTTATCAATTTAACAACTTTAGTGTGTTCATCAGTCCAAACAATAGGATGTTTCTTTAATCTATCATGCAAAGGTTTTGAAATCCTATTAATGTTAGGACATAAATCAAGAACATAATTTAAGCTACCTAAAAATCTCTGTAATTGAGTTTTATCAAGAATTTTATCAGGCAATTTGTCTGCAAATGCAAGAGATCTTTCTATAAGTGTTATAGTATCTTTAGAAATATAATGGCCAAGAAAACAAATTTTGGTCTGGAATAAAGAAACTTTAGAACTAGAAATAGCTAGGCCAGCTTTCCTAGTTACAAAATAGAAAGTCTTTAAATGCTTGAAATGTTGATCAATTGACTGAGAAAAGACCAATACATCATCAATATAAACGATGCAGAATTTTAAAAAATGATTATAAATATCATTCATTGTTCTTTAAAATTCTGAAGGTGCATTTTTTAATCCGAATGGCATTACCGTCCATTCATACCGTCCAAAAGGAACAGTAAATATTGTTTTGTATCTATCTTTAGGGTGAATTTGAATTTTCCAAAATCCTGATTTCATGTCAAATTTTGAGAAAATGAGAGCAGAATGCAGTTTTTGGAGTAAATCTTTTTTATTAGGTATGGGATACCTAATCCATTTTAATGCTTTATTAAGAGGTTTATAATTAATAACTAATCTAGGTGTTCCTCTTTCTATTTCAGAATTTTTATTGACATAGAAAGCGGCACAAGACCAAGGAGACTTGGATTTGACAATAAGTCCTTTAGACTCTAAATCTTTGATTTCATCTTTACAGTGTTGTTCCAAGTCCATGTTCAATTGGATTGGACGAGCTTTAGTGGGAATTTGTCTTTCATCAAAGGAATTTTCATAAAGCAAATCAACCAAATGTTGTTTTCTATTCCAAAAGGCAGATGGTAAATCAGCACATATTTGTTTTTCAATTAGGGTTCTAAAATCAGAAATTTTTCTCTTTGTGAAATCACTTTGCAATTGGCTTTCAATTTTTTGCAAACTCAAATCTTTTTGTAAACAAACCAAGTCATTTTGTTTAGACTTGAGTAAAGCATTGATTTGGTTCTGATAAACAGAACAGACTTTTACAATATTCAAATTTCTTGTTTTAGGTTTTTCAATAAAAAGAAAAATTAATTTTTTATTTTTTGCGTTAAAAGATATACTATCATAATTGACAGTATAAGGAGTAATAAGGAGTAATATTCAAAATTCTTGTTTTAGGTTTTTCAATAAAAGGAAAAATTAATTTTTTATTTTTTTCTTTAAAAGATATACTATCATAATTGACAGTATAAGTAGTAATAAGGTTAATGAAGGGAGTTCCTAAAATAACAGTGTGATGTATGTCATTTGTTAAGATGAAGGAAGTCCTGAATTCAAAACCATTATTATAAATTGAGGTATCAACTTCAGATTTGACTTTTAGTTTAGAGTTATTGGCGGCAGAAAGCCTTTCATTAGTTTTCTCATGAAATCTTTTAGGGACAATATCTTCTTTAATGCAATTTAAATCGGCACCAATATCAAAAAGAGAAATTGTGTCAATCTCAAAATCTTTAGAAAGAATTAAGGTGATTTTAATCAAGTATTTTCTAGTGGTGATCTGTTTTAAAACAAAAAGAAAATCATTGGATAAAGATTCAATGTTTTCAAGATTTTGTCCTTCATTATCACCGTCTGATTCTGATTCTTTATAAGAATTATCTTGTAATTATTTTTGTAACAGAAGTTGGATGGTTTCAGATTCACTCTTATGTCTCTCTTTTAAGTCTTTTATCTCAAGTTTGATTTCTTTTATCTCTTTTTGGAGATCTTGGATATTGCGTATAGTTTTCTTTGTTTTCTTGTTGTCAAGAATTTTAGTGAGATCATAAGTATTCCTTTTAATAGTGGGGACTTTAGAGGTTTCTGCTTTATCTCCTAAGTCTAAAGTTTTTAGGAGTTTATCAAGGTACTCTTTTTTAAGAGTAGGGTCCGAAATGTGTTTAACTAACTCAAGAAAAATTTCTTGATCTTTAGTTAACACATTAACTTTCTTGAAATAGGATTCAGATTCTTTTTTAAAATCATTATTACTTGTTACAGATGTATCTGAGTTCAGTAACTCATCAATATGTAAGGGCTCACTATCTCCCGTCATGGAAGATTCAGAATCAGAAAATTCTACAAGCAAAGGGGCAACTTTAGAAAGTGTCTCTTCATCAAGACCAAGTTCGTGAAGTTTTGTATTTACTCTACAAAACTTCTTGGTGTGGCTTTTTCTTCCACATTTAAAACATGTGGCTTCTTTGTAATTGAAAGGAGTTTTTGTTGTGGCTTTAGGATCCTTTCTCTTAGAGAAGCGAGGCTTCCTATAAAATTTCGAAGGTTTTTTATAAAAAGCTTCCCTAAAATCCGGAAAAGATTTTTTATGAATCTTTGAATTGTAATGTCTTTTATAAGGTTTTGTAGAACACTTACCATTATAATCTTTGGAAGTAGAGGCTTTAAAAGGATCATAGTTAAACTGCTTACAGAAACTGTCTAATTCTTGCTTAGATTGTCTAAGCTCCCATTTTAGACGCTTCTGTAATTTCAAATCTTGGCAAATCTTTAATACTTCTTTATTGACAAAACTGACCAATTCACCATAGGTGAGTTCATCATATGGAATATGGTTGTCATAAAGAGCTTTAATGGAATTCCTAACATTTTCTCCTGAGAGAGTGGGTAAACTAGCAAGGAATTTTTCTTTCCAAGTAACATGGTTTGCATCATCTCGGAGGAAAAGTCTAGTAAAGAAAGTGGTTTTATAACTTTGAAATTCACTAAGTTTCCTACATCTTAAGTTGTGTAGTAACTCAACATTTTTATCTATAAGGTGTGAAGGATCACCTATGAATTGTAGAGAAATTGTTAGGATCAGGGTAGCTACAGCATCCTAAATAGGGTTATTGTATTCATCACAGATAGGTGCTCCATTTTCATCTGTTTGAATAGCATTAAGAATATCTAATTGTTGCTGTTTGGTGAGAAGATGATCCCACCAGCCTTTAAGTTGACCAGTAAAACCAGCAATGAGGATCTCCGCAATGGCTTTGTCAGAGGTTCCTGACTGGGTTTTATAGGCATTAGCTGCCATGATCATCTGTTGCAACAATCCTAAAATATTGTATTCGGACATACCATCAATATTCCACTCATAGACAGAGGAGGCATTAAATCGTGATTGGTTTAATGCGCTTGGTCTGTTGTCTATGGCTAAGTCAGCTGGAGAATTGATAGTAGGAAAGGCTAATTCCCAGTGAATTTTATTGGCTTTAAGAACATGTTCATCTTTAAAGGCTTCTATAGCTGAAGAGGCTATAGATACATGGTCTTGTTCTAGTACACCAATTTTGCTAGATTGGGAACTATCAGGAGCTATTTGTACCTTACTAGATGAAGAAGAAGAAGCTTTTATCCTATCTAGTTGTTCTCTAATGGCTTTAGTAAAATCTGATTTTGACTCTTGAATAAGCTTTTGACCAGTTTTCGAAACCTGGAAGGGTTTGAAAATAGGCTCTTTAAGCTTTTTGTCAATATCCGATTTTGATGAACTAATAGGACAGACAACTATTGTTGACTTTTGGAATTGATTTTCTATTCTAGTCAACTATTTTCCTATTGTATTTAGGTTAGTATTATAGAAATTGTTTTGTTGGATAATGCTACCTAAATTTGTCTCTAGATCATTTGTTTTATAGATTTTATAAGGTGAGGCTTTAATCTGGACAGAAGGTTCACCATGGTCAATGGTCAAACTCCTAAGAGGTGGATGTTCAGATGCTATAGTTCTGTCATTGTCAGAAAGATTCCACTCAGTGATCTTTTTTCTAACTGTGATCGATGTTGAGTGTTAGAAAATGCATATTTATAAAGGAGAAAATCGTCATTTTACATTTCATGTCTTACTAACAACCCTTACTTTTATGTATTTAAGCTTTTTGTAATTTAATTATGTGTGTTTTATTTTAATTAAGTATTTTATGTATTTTAGGTATTTTAGGGGTATCATGGTTATTTCACAATAAACGAGAGATCAGATAGCAAAACGGACATCACTTTTGAACTCAGGACGGTCGAAAACCTTAGGAGGAGTATAAAAGGATAAATGGTATTGTTCACATGTACGGTACTATTCACATGTACAGGTACTGTTTACGTTACTGTTCACGGCATTGTTCACATAGACGGATCGATGACATGGCATTGACCGATGATGTGGCATTGACTGATGAGGTGTCACAATCCTATTGGACTAAAATTCTTATGTATTGTTGATTGATGACGTGGCAGCATATCAGTGGACCAAAAATCTCACGTACGGTACATGCAACACACAGGATTATTTTCAACCAAACCGCGTCACTGTTCACCCGGGTCAAACTGAGTTACTGTTCATCCGCGTGGTCAAACTGTGTACTGTTCACGCGGACTGTTGACTGATGACGTGGTGCAATCCTGAGTGTCCAAATTGTTTTTAATCCGACGGCCACGATTTACTCAATGTATCTATAAAAAGGGGGCCTCCCCCCCTAATTTGATATCTCTGAATCCATTTGTGGGATCCATTTTCTGTAATTCCTTCTTCATCTTGTATTTTCTACGTATTTTAATAAATTCTCATTTTGCCCCTAGTTCAATTATGAGTGGCTAATTTTCTTTCAAGCTTGGGTAGAAGGTGAAGTCTCAACATGTGTCATGGGCTTTATTTGGTAAATTTATTTTCTCTTCCCCTCTAATTTTTGTGGATGTTTTGACTTATCGTCGACAAATAATATTAATCTTGTCTAGTACCGCCTTGGTTTCACCGGCCCACTAGTACAAGGTTATTATTATTTGGCACGATAAGCCCTTAGTACCATATTGAGTAGAGCGTGGTTCATGAGGTGTGGATTCCCCCCTCATGATTTAATTGGTATTAATAAGGAATATTTAGCCCATAATGCATGTTGATACGTTTCCAGATACCTAAGTACGTCAATTTAATATATTAAAATATTAGAGGGGAATTTCAATTCCAATTTTAGGATAATCTAAGTCACCTCCACCACAAAATCCAACCACCCATTTACAAAATTAATTCTATACACAATTAAAATCCACCTCCTCGTGGGATCGACACTCGTCACCATTAATTCGTGCGCTTGCGAGTTCAACAAAATTTGCACAAGTTTTTGGCGCCGTTACCGGGGAGGTAAGTAATTTTAATTCATAGAATTAATTTTTGTGAATAATTTCTTTTAAATTTTTTTATTGTATTTTTTTATNAGGTAAGTAATTTTAATTCATAGAATTAATTTTTGTGAATAATTCCATTTTAATTGTTTTCTTGTATTTTTTTTATTAAAGAAAAAAAAGAAAAAAAGTAAATCTACATTTAAAGGTTAGTATTTCTTTTCTTTTTCTCTTCTTTAAAATTCTGTAATTTAATTTCAAGTTATTTTTTTATTTCTTCTTTGTGATTTTTATTTATCTTACTAATTTTTTTAGTTCATTTATTTCACGTATTTTTTTGTGTGTTTTTATAGTAAGGTTGTAATAGCGCAATAAGGTTAGTATTGTAATTTCTCCTTCTTTATTTTATTTGTTTTGTTCTCATCTTTATTTTCATTTTATTTGTTTTGCATGCATGGTCGTATGTCATTATTTCCTAATCTTGAACCTATAGACCTTGAGCTTGAGAAAACACTTCACACACACAAACAAGTTAAAAATAAAATGGATTTGCAACCACAGGAAATGTAATTTAAGGACTACTTCAGTCATTTAGCTAATTTGAGCACATCATGCATAAGATACCCAAATGTAGCTGCTAGGAGTTTTGAACTAAAACCTAGTGTACTAAATTGTCTCTCAACATTCTATGGCCTAGAAAATGAGGACCCATATAATCATTTGAATGATTTTCATGCTATTTGTCAAACATTTAAATATGAGAATTTTTCAGATGATGATGTAAAACTTAGACTATTCCCATTTTCTTTAAAGGATAGAGCTCGTTCATGGCTTAATATATTGCCCACTAATAGTATTGCATCATGGGAACAAATGGTAATGAAATTTTTGAATAAATATTTCCCAGTACATAAAATCAATGCTATTCGCAGGGAAATCTCGGAGTTTACCCAAAGAGAGGACGAGCTTCGAAACATGGGAGCGATTCAATGGGCTACTCTTGAAGTGTCCACATCATGGGTACGAGAAATGGCACCAATGCCAATATTTTTTGGAGGGATTATTGCCAAATGTGCAAGAGTGGCTAATGGCAACAAGTGGAAGAGAGCTAATGTCAAAAAGTGCAACAGAGATTTGGGAATTCTTCCAACAACAAATGGATAATTCCGAACAACGGAGTCGATCACTCAGGAATACTAAAAGAATTAAGGGAGTAAATGAGGTTCACATTGGCGAATCAACTTCAGGAATCAAAGAAGTCAAGGAGATGGTTGAAGGTCTTGCTCGACAAATAGCATCGTTATCAATTGCTAAATCAACAGAACTACGTGACTATGACTCATACTAAGATCAAGCCAATACCATAGGTGTAATGAGAAAACCATCAAATTACAACTCATACTCCAATACATATAACCCTGGATGGAGAGACCACCCCAATTTTTCATGGTCTCAAGGATTCCAAAAAAATAGACCAGCAGCTCCAGTTCCACCAATGCAACCAATTCCTCATAATCCTCAGGCCTCTCAGCCCCCATTTAGACCCTACAATTAAAACCAGAACTACTCTCAACCCAGACCATGGGAGGATGCATTCCAGAATTTCAAGAATGTTACTCATTCCACGATTGAGCAACAGAACCGCACAATTGATGGATTACGAAATGAGTTAAGAGCAAGTTTCAACTCACAAGCCCAATCAGTTTCAAGCCTCGAGAAGATGGTGGGACAACTTGCTTCTTCAGTTCAGACCTTGGCAATGACTGTTGAGAAAGGAAAGTTTCCAAGTCAACCAGTGCCTAATCCTAAAGGAGTACATGAAGCAAGTACCAATTCACCACAACAGCATGGAGAGGTCAAATCAGTCATGACCTTACGAAAAGGAAAAGAAGTCGACAATAAAGTAGAGATGCCGGTGACAAAAGAAAATCAAATTGTACCTGTAAATGCTGAGGACTCATCACCAGAGGAGATAGAATAAACCAACCCACGAGAATATGTTCCTAAAGCTCCATTTCCTCAGAGGTTAGCAAAAGGAAAGAAGGGAAAATCCACACGTGAGATTCTTGAAATCTTCAAACAGGTAAGTGTTAACATCCCTTTGCTTGATGCTATTAAACAAGTTCCATCTTATGCCAAGTTTCTTAAAGACCTTTGTACTAAAAAGAGAAATATGCATGTTCAAAAGAAGGCATTTTTAACAGAAAACGTTAGTTCTATACTCCAACATAAAATTCCTTTAAAATGCAAAGACCCAGGTTCCCCCACTATCTCATGTAGCATAGGGAACCACACAATTGAGAATGCTTTGTTGGATTTAGGAGCTAGTGTTAATTTATTGCCTTACTCTGTTTTCGTGAAACTTGGACTGGGAGAATTACACCCAACTCCAGTGGTGTTACAGCTTGCAGATCGGTCCACAAAAATACCTCGTGGTATTGTGGAGGACGTGCTTATCCAGGTAGACAAGTTTTATTTTCCTGTTGATTTCATTGTAATTGACACTCAACCAATACAGGATTCAAGGAAGCACATCCCCATTATTCTTGGCCGACCTTTCTTGGCAACTGCGGATGCTCACATTCAATGCAGAACTGGAAATATGCAGTTGTCCTTCGGCAACATGACTATGGAGCTGAACATCTTCAACATTGCCAAACAACCTCACAATGCAGATGATGGAATTGTTGATGTGGATTTAATTGAAGCATTAGTTGATGACACATTTATTTCAAACTTTAGTGATGATCCTTTACAAACATGTTTAACTCACTTTGGTTTGGATTTTGATATTGACAGATCGGTCGATGAGGTCAACGCTCTACTTGATTCAGCACCATCCATGGACACTAATAAATGGAAGTCAAGAGTTGAACAACTAGCACCATCAGAGAAGAAACTCATCCCATCATCAGAATCACCACTGAAACTCGAGCTCAAACCATCACCCAACACTTTGGAATATGCATTTTTGGGAGAAGAAAGCACTCTGCCAGTAATCATCTCATCATCCCTAAATGAAGAATAAAAAGGTAAGTTATTAGATGTTTTGAAAGAGCACAAAGGAGCATTAGGATGGACCATAGCGGACATAAAATGTATAAACCCAGTAGACTGTATGCATTACATTCACCTTGATAAAAATGCTAAACCTACTAGGGAGATGCAACGTCGGTTAAATCCTAACATGAAAGAGGTTGTTAGAAATGAAGTCCTTAAGCTAGTATATGCAGGTATCATTTACCCCATTTCTGATAGTTCATGGGCCAATCCTGTGCAAGTTGTCCCTAAAAAGTCAGGAGTCACAGTAGTTACGAATGCCGATAATGAATTGATACCCACTAAAGTGACTACAGGATGGCGCGTATGCATTGATTATAGAAAGTTGAATTCTGTCACACGTAAAGATCAGTTT